>JAPKLY010002670.1:12269-23043 GCA_026898435.1 Prunella vulgaris | reverse complement strand
AATGTACTCATTAATTCAAATAAGTTGAAAATATATTTTTCTAAACATGGTATCAATTGTCAGTTACAAGCTGGTGTATTGCGTGAAGGCTCTTCATCTGCAGCCTCTGATTACACAACCTGGATGAGACGCGATCAATACCTTCTTAGCTGGTTGTTGAGTTCGGTTTCTGATGGAATGCTAGGATTTGTGTGTAGGTGCACACACTCCTTCCAGGTTTGGCAAGTTTTAGAGGATTTGTTTCATACTCAATCGAAAGCTAATATCATGAACCTTCGTCTTCAGCTACAAACACTTAAGAAAGATTCTCTCACAATTGATGAATTTATCCTGCAAATGAGAGCATTAGCTGATGGTATATGTGCTGCCGGCTATGTACTTAGTGATGAGGATCTTATTCTCTACATCCTTAGTAGACTCGGTACTGAATATGATGCAGTTGTAGTGAGTCTCACTACTCGTCCAAAGTTTCGTACTCTCACTGAGGTACAAGCAATTCTTCACACATTTGAAATGAGGTTAAAACACACAGCTGCTGCTCAAACTATTGCACTTCCTTCACCTTCTGCACATTTTGTGAATAAAGATCCTAAAGGTCAGGGATCTAATATTAATGGCAAATTCAAAGGGAAACCTAGATGGACTTCAAAATCTAGAGTTGTTTGCCAACTTTGTGGTAAAAATAACCATGTAGCTGCCAAATGCTACAAAAGGTTTGACACCAATTTTCAAGGTGTAGATCAGGCTACTCCTGTTCCTCATATGCAAGCAAACTTTGCTGCTTCAAATACTGGAAATCCTCACTCTACCACAACATCTGGTCATCAGGTTCACTCTGTTTCCTCTGGTTTTCATCATTTTCCTAACATGTCAACTTCTGCATCTCAGCCATCTAGCAATGATTGGTTCATTGACTCGGGTGCTACTCATCATGTTACTTCTCAACTAGACAATCTTCATCTTCATGCTCCTTACAAAGGTACATCCTCCCTCACTGTTGGTAATGGTATGAAGGCTGCTATTAAGAATACTGGTACTATGAAAATTGCAAGTTTACAACACCCTATTGTTTTGGACCTCAACAATGTGCTTCATGTTCCATCTATTACTAAAAATCTGATGAGTATTTCTCAGTTTTTGAGTGATAATAATGCTACTATTGAGTTCTTCTCTGATCATTGTGTTGTCAAGGACCTGGAAACTCACAGGATTCTCCTGAAGGGAACTCTTAGACATGGCCTTTATCAGCTGGACCTAGCCTCTTGCAAACCTGCTGCTAGTAGTTCTACTTTCATTTGCAACAATGTTAATTCTGTTTTGAATAAAGACTGTGTACTGTGGCACTACAGACTTGGCCATCCATGTAATAAAGTCTTGAAACATGTCATGAGTTCTCTCTTTCAATTCAGTTGCTCATCATTCTACTGCTCTTCTTGATCTTATTCATTTTGATGTTTGGGGTCCAGCATCTGTGGAATCTATTGATGGCTATAAGTATTATCTATCAATAGTGGATGACTTCACTAGATACACATGGATTTTTCCACTTCATGCAAAATCTGATGTGTATGGGGTTCTTTCAAATTTTCTGGTTTCTGTTGAGAGACAATTTGGAGTATCTCTAAAAGCAGTACAATGTGATCAAGGTACAGAGTTTTCTAGGCAGTTAACACAATTATCTTCTGTTGGGGTTGCTATTAGACAGTCTTGTGCCTACACACATGCTCAAAATGGTCTTATAGAGAGAAAGCATCAACATGTTACTGAGTTGGGTCTTGCTATGCTTGCCAGGAGTAAATTACCTTTCTCTTTTTGGTGGCATGCCTTTAATACTGCTGCTCATCTTATCAATCTGCTTCCCACACCTATTCTAAAAAATTCAACTCCATATCAGAAACTCTTTAACAAGCCTCCCAACTACTCTCTTTTAAAAGTGTTTGGCTGCTCCTGCTTCCCATTTCTAAGACCATATAATTCTCAGAAACTTCAGTATAGATCATCAAAGTGCATATTTCTGGGCTATAGCTCCACACACAAAGGCTATGTGTGCTTACATTCTTCTGGTAAAATCTTTATCACACCAACAGTTGATTTCAATGAATCTGAGTTTCCTGGATATCCTTTTCCTCAGCCTGCTTCTATCCCATCACAGTCACATGTTTCTTCTCCTTTAGCTTCCACTTTTCAACCACCTATTCTGCAAACCCCAGATTCGGGTACATCTACTTTACCTACTCCTCAGTCTCCTATTCTACCTACTCCCTCTACATCTAATCACACTCAATTTCCCTCAACATACTCTCCTCTACATAGATCAGATTTTTCCACCAATGAGTTAGCTAATCTTAACTCCTCCTCATCTCAATCCTCCTGTCCCATTATATCACCACAAACCATTTCCAGCATTCCTACTTCAGTTTCCAGAAACTTACATCCTATGCAAACCAGATCCAAGTCAGGAATTTTCAAACCCAAAGCTTATATATCAGATTCTACTCTACCTATTGCATCTGAACCACATTCAGTTTCTGAAGCCTTACTACATCCTGAGTGGAAGAAGGCCATGCAACTTGAGTATGATGCTTTAATTCAAAACAACACTTGGACTTTGGTGCCAAAATCTGATGCAATGAACATTATCTCAACCAAATGGATTTTCAGAATCAAATACTGCAAGGATGGTTCAATAAAAAGGTATAAGGTCAAGTTGGTAGCTAAAGGCTTTCAGCAAAATGCAGGAATAGACTATCTACATACATTCAGCCCTGTGATTAAGCCTATTACACTAAGATTGGTGTTCTCTCTTGCTGTTACCAAGCACTGGTCTATTCAACAAGTGGACATAAATAATGCTTTCTTGAAAGGTGATTTGCATGAAACAGTCTATATACATCAGCCTGAAGGCTTTGAGGATTCCAGTCATCCTTCTCATGTTTGCAAGCTAGTCAAAACCCTTTATGGATTAAAACAGGCACCCAAGGCCTGGTATGATACCTTGAGCAATTTCCTGATATCTCAAGGTTTTGTTCATTCATCATCAGATCATTGCCTATTCATCAGATCTACTAATGGGGTTCTTACTCTTATTCTTGTGTATGTTGATGACATCCTTATCACTGGAGATGACCCTTGTTTGGTTCAGCAAATCATTTCTGATCTACATAACAAATTCTCCTTAAAACATCTTGGTGGGGTGAATTATTTCTTGGGCATTGAAGCTGTTGTCACTCCTTATTCAATTGTTCTTTCTCAATCCAAATATGCTTATGATATTCTTGGCAAGGCCAATCTTTCTCTCTGCAAACCCTGCCCTACACCCTCTTGTCCAAGTCTTAAACTCTCCAATCATGATAGTCCACCTTTCCAAGATCCTTCTCTTTACAGAAGCATTGTTGGTGCCTTACAATACCTTACTCTCACAAGGCCTGACATCTCCTTTTCTGTCAATAAACTCTCCCAATTTCTTCAAACACCCACTATCAACCATTGGAATGCTTGTAAAAGGGTCCTAAGGTACATTAAGGGTACTATTAACATTGGTATTTCATTTTCTCCTATGCTTCATTACAGGTTGGAAGGATTCTCTGATGCTGACTATGCTTCCAGCATTGATGATCGAAGGAGCACCAGCGGATTTTGCATAACTCTTGGGGGCAATCTTATCTCTTGGTGCTCAAGGAAACAATCAGTCGTAGCTAGAAGCAGTACAGAAGCTGAGTATAGGGCTCTTACTGTTGCTACTCAAGAACTTCTATGGATCATTTCTCTTTGTCACGAACTTAAGCTTCCGCTGTCCTCTCCATCACTCCTTTGGTGTGATAATAAAGGAGCCATTACACTTGCATTCAGCCCTGCCTTTCACTCAAGAACAAAACATATTGAAGTTGACATCCATTTTATTCGTGAAAAAGTGCAGGCTAAACTCCTTGATGTTCGTTATATTCCTACACTTGATCAACCTGCTGACATCTTCACCAAGTCTTTGGCCCCATCTAGGTTTACTACTTTATGTTCCAAACTGAATCTGACAGATCATGGTTAGGAAATTCTCTCTTTGGAGCATATTGAAGTAAGCATGCATGCATGATAATATACAAAGCATGCATTAGCTCTTATATATCCGAAAGGCCAGGTGGTTAGTTAGTAAAGTATGGAAAGGTCAAGTTGTTAGGATTAGTCAGTTAGTTAGATCTAACAAATCAAAGTTGTTTGTATAAATATCAGAATGTACTCATTAATTCAAATAAGTTGAAAATATATTTTTCTAAACAAGTGGATTAGCGATGCTTCAAACATAGGGATTGGAGGAGTGCTTAAGGCAAACCCATTGCTTTCTTTAGTGAGATGATGAACACTTCCTGGCGCAATTATTCAACGTATGATCGTTAGTGAGTTCTTAATTTGCCATTGTTCGCACTTTGGATCGTTGACAACATTATCTTCTACACAAGGAATTTCTCATCTTTTGAAGCTTTGAAACACTTGATTTCACAACAAAAGTTGAATTCATGGTATGGTAAAAGGGTCGAGTTTTTGCAAGCATTCAACTTTGTGATCAAACATAAATCTGGTGTGCTAAATCGAGTGACGGATGCTCTTAGTCGACGACATTCTTTGTTGTCTACTTTGCAATTGTAGTGGTATTTGTATAAAATACAGTGATGTAGAAATTGACTTAAGCTGCCGCTTAGGCAGCTTCTTGCCGACCCGATTTCTATAAAATCTGCAATTCTAAGCGTTTTTTGGTCTAGGCGCCCTCTATGCGGCCCAAATTTTATATTTTTATATTTTTTTAAAAAAAATTAAAAGAAAAAAACTAGACGACCCTAAGTGCTAGACGGCCAAAAAGCGTCCGATTACCGATTTCCGACATTTACAACCTTGATAAAATAATTATTAAAATAGCTAAAAAAGAATTTTATAATATTACATAACAAAAAGGAATTTATCCAAGTAAAAATAGCTAAAAAAATAACTTTTTCCAAATTTAAAAGAAAATATTTTTTAAAATTAAATTACATAGAAAATACCATTACGTTAAGTTGGTGTTTCATTTTGAAAAACGTGTATTAGACCGTGTAATTTTCTTTTAGATATTAATTTTAAATTTTAAACATTTTTCCACGACTTCTACTATAAAAGAACAACAAACGTCGGTCACAAAATTTCTATCTTTTAGTCATGAATACATTAGGCATTTCCGGGCCCACATTCATTGTTCTTGCACTATTTTCATGTTTATCGGCAGCTTCTCTCGATGGGCACAACGATTTTCTCAAATGCCTTTCCGGAGATGCCATGATTTCCGCTCTTTATACTTTTTTTTCACTAGTTATATTAATACGAAGAATGATGTATACATATTTGATGTTCGTTTTAATTAAAATATTTTCATTAAATTATAAAATAATCATTTTGTAATCTTTGAAAAAATAAATTTTTGGATTGTAATTATAGAGTAGTTGAAATTTAAGGACAATATGTTTTAGAACTTAGAAAAGTAGGGCAATAACTTTGAAAAGTTATAAATCTATGAATTTGTGCCCGAATCAAATCTAATTCGGGCTCAAATTGAACTAGGTTTACAATTTTTCAAAGTTATTGTCCTACTTTTTCAAGTCCAAAAAATATTGTCGTTAAATTACAGCTACCCTATAATTACCGCCCTAAAAAATATTTTTTCCCTAAACTTATCATAAATCAAAACACAAAAATGTTTTATCTAACATTTTTTTATCAAACAACTAAAGTATATTCAACAAGAGAATCGAACGGTATAATTGTAAAAACGTACAATGAAATTGAAGCAACGAGCACAATGTGACAATAGACTTGCACGATTGCAACCAACACGTTGAAACAATACTCGTTTTGAGAGATTTTTTATGAAGGTGAGTTGTTTTTTCCCCAAAAGATAGTGAGAAAAATGAGCAGAAACTGTTGTATATTCGTAAATTTGAGACCGTCTTTTTTTGTTTAGCGACCGCCTAGACGGTCGCAAAATAAAAAATCGAATCAGGCAATTATTGATCATCCACATCAGCTTCCTCAATTAGCAACCGAAAAGACGGTCGCTAATATAATTAAAAAATTTACGGCCACCTATATTGGTCGCTAAGTAAACAACAAAACGTTTAGCGATCGATTGCTGGCAGTCGCTAAATATTTTATTATATTAGTGACCATCAGTAATCGTAATATTTCCAAAATTGACCAATAGTCAAAAGCGATCGCTAATATCATATTTAGCGACTGATTTAATGACCGTCGCTAAAACACACATTTTTTGTAGTGGTATTTATATAAAACAATTATCAAAATGGCAAAAAAAAAATTGTGACATTACATAGTAAAAAGGAATTTATCCAAGTAAAAAGGGCAAAAATAAGACTTTTTCCAAATTTTAAAGACAATTTTTTAAAATTAAATTACTAAGGAAATACTATTACGTTGAGTTGATTTTTCATTTTGAAAAACGTGTATTAGACCTTGTAATTTTCTTGTAGATATTAATTTTGAATTTTAAACATTTTTCCAGGACTTGTACTATAAAAGAACAACAAACATCGATCACAAAACTTCATGTTTTAGTCATGAATACATTAGTCATTTCCGGGCTCACATTCATTGTTCTTGCTCTATTTTCATGCTCATCGGCAGTTTCTCTAGATGGGCACAACGATTTTCTCAAATGCCTTTCTGGAGACGCCTCGATTCCCGGTCTTGCTTACACCCCAAGCAACTCCTCCTACTCTTCCGTCCTCCAATTCCAAGTCTGGAATTTGCGATTCCTGACAGAATCTTACCCTAAGCCTCAAGTTATCATAACCCCAGAACATGAATCCCAAATCCCAACTATCATACTATGTGCTAAAAAATATGACCTGGAAATTAGAACCCGAAGCGGCGGTCATGACTCCGAGGGAACATCATTCGTCTCAGAAGTCCCGTTTGTGATCATTGATTTGATCAGACTTAGTGAGATAACAGTCGATGTTGAGGCGAAAACTGCGTGGGTCGAAGGTGGCGCAAACCTCGGCTCTGTATACTACAGGATCGCGGAAAAAAGCTCCACTCTTGGGTTCCCCGCCGGTCTTTGCCCACTAGTTGGCGTCGGTGGACACATCAGTGGAGGAGGCTACGGCCCAATGGTGAGAAAATACGGCCTCGCTGCAGACCACGTCATCGATGCGAGAATCGTGGACGCTTATGGCAGAATTCTCGACAGAAAATCAATGGGTGAGGGTATGTTCTGGGCGATTAGAGGTGGCGGAGCTGCCAGTTTCGGCGTGGTCGTTGCGTGGAAGCTACGACTGGTGGATGTACCAGAAAGAGTCACTGTTTTCAATATCGGGAGGACTTTGGAGCAGAATGCGTCTCAGCTCATTCACCGCTGGCAGTACGTTGCCCCGAAAATCGACCGAGATTTGTACATTGGACTAATCGCAATTACGCTGAATTCCACATCTACAATTACTGCTTCATTCTTATCCCTCTTTCTTGGTGGGGTCGACAGATTGCTTACCTTGATGCAACAAGAGTTTCCTGAATTGGGATTGGTGAGAGAAGACTGCAGCGAAGTCAGCTGGATCCAATCCACCCTACTCTTCGGACAATTATCCCTAGATTCTCCGCTAGAAGTCTTGCTGAACAGGACTCAACCTCTGGACAGATTCTTCAAGTTAAAAATGGATTACGTCCAGGAACCCATGCCTCAGAGTGTGTTCGACGAAATATTGAGACGACACAGGCAACCGGAAGGCGAGCTGGCTCAGCTCTACTTTGTGCCATACGGAGGGCGAATGGATGAAATTTCTGAATCCGCCATTCCATTCCCTCACAGGGCGGGCAACTTGTATATGGTGGCTAATTTTGCGAATTGGCCAGAGGAAGATGACCGAGATTCGGGGAGATACATAAGCTGGGTTAGAGGGATTTATGATTACATGACTCCTTATGTTTCTTCCAGCCCGAGGTCTGCGTACATCAACTACAAAGATCTCGATATTGGAGTGAATAACAAAGATGGAAAGACGAGCTACGCGCAAGCAAGCGTTTGGGGCAAGAGATACTTCAAAGACAACTTTAATCGACTTGTGCTGGTGAAAACAATGGTTGATCCACTAAATTTCTTCAAGCATGAACAGAGCATTCCACCAATGATGATGGGAGTTTAAGTAATATTTAATTTTTACAAACTGACGTTACTTTGTCTTGTCTCGTGTGATTTCAATTAATGAATTTTATAATAATGTATTTTGCTGCAGTCCGTGAAAATAATTGTTGTAATCGAAATAAAGCAATAAACATAAATAAAGAACACAGGATTTGATAACCCAGTTCGTCACAACGTGAATACATCTAGGGGAGACCAAGCCAGGAGATAGTAAAATATGAATTGTCGTAAAGTGTTTACAAATTATGAAAGCGTATAGAATATAAGGGTTTAGAATACATTAAATAGAAGTACACTAACCCTAACTCTAAATCCATGGGCCTAAAGCCCACTGGACTATATCTAATATTATGTCCACTTATAATATAATATATTATACTGAATATATTATAACACTCCCCCTTGGACATAATAACAATGACATGGAAGAATACAAAAGTTACCAGAGGAGATTTATCAATGATCTTCAGGATCCAATTTTCAGGATTGTTTTGGATTTGATACTCCCCCTGAAGATAACAATCTTCCAAGTCGACGCATCCCGATTACATGTACGTACTTTTCAAAAGTCGAAGTGGGAAGGGATCTAGTGAACAAATCAGCGAGATTGTCAATTGAGCGTACTTGTTTTATCAAAATCTCACCACTCTTCTGGAGTTCGTGAGGATAAACGAATTTTGGGGAAATATGTTTCGTCAAGTTCCCTTTGACATAGTCATTGCTCATTTGTGAACCTTGAAGATATCGTAATATACATCTCACCAAGATCTTGTGAACCTTGAAGATATCGTAATATAGATTTCACACCATTCCAATGTCTCCTCGTAGGGGAGGCACTGAATCTTGCAAGTAGACTCACTGCAAAGGCAATATCGGGCCTAGTGCAGTTTGCAAGATAGAGCAGTGCGCAGATCGCACTTAGATAGGGAACTTCAGGTCCCAATAGCTCTTCGGTATCTTCTTTAGGTCTAAATGTGTCCTTTTCCATATCGAGGGAACGGACAGCCATTGGAGTGCTTAAAGGATGAGATTTATCCATGTGGAATCTCTCCAACACTTTCTTTAGGTAGGCTGATTGGTGTATCAGTATTCCTTCAGGGAAATGCTCGATCTGCAGGCCGAGACAGAACTTGGTTTTACCCAAAGTTTTCATTTCGAATTCAGTTTTTAAGATTGAACTTGCTTTTTCAATCTCTTTCCTTGTTTCGATAATGTTTAGATCATCAACGTACACCGAGATGATACAAAAACCATTAAGGGATTTCGTAATGAATACACAAGGAAAAGCCTCGTTATTTACGTATTCCTTCTTCAGGAGGAATTCGCTTAGTCGATTATACCACATACGACCTGATTGTTTGAAACCATATAACGAGCGTTGCAATTTAATCTGAACATACCTCTTCTGGGGAATATTTAATCCATCAGGGATTTTCATATAGATATCAGAATCTAATGATCCGTATAAGTATGTGGTGACTACGTCCATCAACTGCATTTTTAATTTGATTTAACTGCCAGGGATATATGGCGGAACTTTATAATATTCACAACAGGAGAATATTTTTTATCACATCAAACTCAATAATGGGTCACTGAGAAAAACCCTTAAGTTGTTAATCTCGCTTTGTATCTCTCAACTTCATTTTGTTTCGTATTAATACCCATTTGTATCCTTCAGGGATAAAATATTTAGGGGGTATGAACGATAGAACAAAATAGTTTATTTATTTTGCGAGTCTAGCTCTTCCATATTTGCTTCTTTCTATTGCATCTAATCAAAGTGCTTCGGGCACCGAATTTAGATACTGGATCTAGATTTTAGAAAGAGCAACTATGGGTACGAATACGTTGTCGACAATAGTGTTATGTTTATCTCCTGTATTTATGAAGTTTGTTGAAACTTCGATATTTACATCGACCAGATCCTCTTCATTTCCCAAAGAGCATCAGTCTGATGATTCCGCAATCCTAGAGTCATTGTTTACTTTTGCACGTGCATTTTGATTAGGATTCTCGTCTTCAGGACGAATCCCTTCAGGAGATTATAGGGGTGACATAGTGTGTTTGCTAGTTTTACACTTACTCGAACTTGGTTCGCTTATGTTTCCTTTACGCTTCTGGCGCATGTGGGGATTAACATTTGTCTTCAAAGGGAGTTGTACCCTTTGAGGCGCATTTACTGCAGGTATATGCGACTTAGTCATGCCTTTATAATCGGTGAATGCATCTGGCAGATTATTTGCTAAGTATTGCAAATTTATTATCTTTTGAACTTCAAGTTCAGTTTAATTTGTGCGTGGGTCTAAGAACTGAAGATCTTTTAAGTTCCAAGTAATTTCACGGCATTTATTTAGTGTGGTATTTTTGTCTCCCCCTAATACCGGAAATAGATCTTCATCGAATGTGCAGTCAGCGAAACGGGCTGTAAACTGATCCCCAGTTAAAGGCTCAGGGTATTTAAGTATGGTGGGAGATACAAAACCGATGTAAATACCAAGTTTGCTTTGTGGGCCCATAGATGTTCGCTTAGGTGGTGGTATTGGAACATACACTGTGTTGGTCCCGAAACGAGTTAAATCAGTGTATGGGGGGGGG
>JAPKLY010002669.1:0-23063 GCA_026898435.1 Prunella vulgaris | reverse complement strand
TTTGCTCACATAAAGCAAGATAAGTTGGAACCAAGAGCTCTTAGGTGCATCTTCCTGGGATATCCAAAAGGTGTAAAAGGTTATAAATTGTGGTGCCTTGAATCAGGACACAAGAAGTGTATTGTCAGCAGAGATGTGACTTTCAATGAGAAAGTCATGGGATATGGTACATCTGAAAATACCCAGGATGCTGAGGATAACCCCATAATTAGACATATACCAGTTCATGTGGAGCATACAACCAGGATTCAGAATGAAGATCATGCTCAGGACAACTCTGATATCAGGAATCCACAAACAGATCAGTCTGATGCATCAGCAGATAGTGACTCTAAAGATCAAACTGAAAATTCAGATGAAGAGGGTCAAAATTTGAGAAACTACAGTCTGGCTAGAGATAGACATAGGAGAAGCATTCATCCACCAATCAGGTTTGGGCAGGCTGACATGATCTCATATGCCTTATCAGTGGCAGAAGAAGTAGAGTATAAAGAACCTCAGACTTATGCTGATGTAGTTACCAGGAAGGATAAAGATCAGTAGATTTCAGCTATGAAAGAGGAGTTAAATTCACTTGAAAAGAACAACACTTGGGTTCTTGTGAATAAAGCAAAAGGGCAGAAGGTTGTCAGCTCAAGATGGATATTCAAGAAAAAGTCTAAAATTGGGTCAGATGGACTGGAGCTGATCAGATACAAGGCAAGGTTAGTTGCAAGGGGATTTACTCAGAGGGAAGGAATAGACTTTAATGAAGTATTCTCACCATTTGTTAAGCACTGCTCAATAAGGATATTATTATCTAAGGTGAATCTGGATGGATTGTAGTTACAACAGCTGGAAGTTAAAACTGCTTTTCTTCATGGAGAGCTTGAAGAAACCATATATATGCAACAGCCTGAAGGGTTCATACTATCAGAAAATGAACGAAAGGTATGTCTGCTGAAAAAGTCATTGTATGGACTTAAGCAAAGCCCAAGGCAGTGGTATAAGAGGTTTGATAGCTTCATGGTGTCAATAGGCTTCATCAGATGCAAGTATGACAGCTGTGTGTACTTTGAAAAGCAAGGCTCTGAGGTACTTACATATCTATTACTTTATGTGGATGATATGTTGATTGCTAGCAAAAGCCTTGGAAGAATTCAGAAACTGAAGGATAAGCTCAGTTCAACCTTTGACATGAAAGACCTTGGAAGTGCAAAGAGAATTTTGGGTATGGATATTATCAGGAACAAGTCAGCTGGGAGGATGTTCTTGACTCAGCAGGACTACATACTGAAAATCTTGAGAAGATTCAATATGCATGAGTCAAGATCAGTCTCTACTCCTCTTGGGCAACATTTCAAACTGACAGCTGATCAATGTCCCAGGAGTGATCAGGAGAAGTCTCAGATGAACAAGATACCTTATTCAAATGGAGTTAGAAGCATAATGTATGTCATGGTTTGCAGCAGACCTGATATTGCTCATGCAGTGAGCTTGGTCAGCAGGTTTATGGCTAATCCTGGAAAGACACATTGGGAAACTTTCAAGTGGATAATGAGATATCTGAAAGGTTCATCACATTTGGGATTATTGTTTGAGAGGACTCAGGAGATCAAGCAACCTCTACAAGGTCTTGTAGATTCTGACTATGCTGGAAGCATAGATACAAGAAAATCTCTGACTGGATATGTGTTTACACTTTATGGCACAGCCATCAGTTGGAGGGTTTCATTACAATCAGTGGTTACACTATCAACCAGTGAAGCTGAATATATTGCAGTAACAGAAGTAGTAAAGGAGGATATGTGGCTGAAGGGCATTATCAGGGAATTTGGTATCAGGTAAGATGAAGTTACTGTGCAATATGATAATCAGAGTGCCATTCGCTTAGTCAAGCATCAGGTCTTTCATGAAAGATCTAAACATATTGATGTGAGGCTTCACTTTGTGAGAGATGTGGTGGAAAAGAAGGTGATCACAATACAGAAAGTTTCAACTGATGACAATGCTGCTGATATGCTAACTAAGGTTGTACCCAGTTCTAAATTCAACTACTGTTTGGAGCTGGTTAAGGTACAGTCTTGGGATGTACCTTAATTCTAATGTGATGTTAAGGTTAGGTGGAGACATCTCACTTACTTTGAGGTGGAGAATTGTTATGGGTGCAAAGAAAGTGAAATAAAGATCAGATGAGCAAGTACTGCTGAATATTAATACTATCAGCTGAAGGGGGTCAGTTGATAGGTCTGTTGAGGGTCATCTGATATGGTCAGCTGAGATCATTTGGTATATCAGCAGAGTCAGCTGAGGAAGTCAGCTAAGGGGGGTCAGCAGATGTACTCTCCTGAGTAGTCAGGATGATCAGTCAGGATGGTCTGTCAGGATGGTTGGTCAGGACAGGATGATGGTCAGGTCAGGATGATGGTCAGGCTGGTTAGTCAGGATGAAGGTCTACTGATGATATCAGCTGATGAAGGTCTACTGATGAAGGTCAGGACATATCACATCATCAGACAGGAAAGGAGCTTACTGACTCCAAGTCAGGAATTAACCAAGAATCAGTTACGAAGCGGTTTAAACTTCCAAGTTGGGCAACTGGCGATCAGTTTAACAGAATCAAAACTGAAAAACCGTTGGGTCTGATCATTGTTCATTTTCGGTTGCAACTGTAGCAGTTACTTGTTGGGTAGTTACAAACTCAAGGATTATTTTGGGTTCCCATATGTTCTATATATATACGCACATATGTATAGAGAAATATCATCATACACAGTACATACATAGAGATATCCACACAAATACTTGTAATTTGTATCATCATTCAGTGATTAGTGGAGAGGTGCCTCATCCGTGGACGTAGATCATTTATGATCGAACCACGTAAATCTTGGCGTTCTTCAATTTCTTTATTTCTTTGATTTCAAACAATCATTGTTAACTCAACAATATATATATTATTTTCATTTTAATAATAAATTAAAAATTAGTATTTAAGTTTTACAATAATTAAATGATAATTTTTAGTTAATTATCAATTTTATTAAAAATATTTATTTTATGGGGAATACCTAAAATTTGGTTAACGTAATACATGGATACTACACAAATTTTATATGTTGCCAACATGATACCATCACTGTCATCGATGGCAAAACTGTTCAGATTGTCCCCCAAAATTAATTCTTAAAAAATACTCACTCCGTTTTATTAGTTGTTCTTTTTGTCATTTTCATCCATCTCACTATACGTCGCTCATACTATTTTTGGAAACTAAATAATAATATTATATTCATACATTTCTCTAAGACTCATTTTTCTCCATTTTTTCTTATATATTTATCTCCCCATCACATTATCTGTACTATATCAATATTTTTATATATTTTTAAACATTAGAATCAAAAAGCAATGAGCAACTTATAAAAGGACCGAGTGAATAAAATATATGTGCAACTTATATACACCCACTCTTATTTGTAGTACATGTTGAATGATTTTACTAATTGTAATGTTATGTGGCTAATTAATCTATGGAAATCACTCAAACAATAATTAAAAGATGGTAATTGGAATTATTAAGTGAAATGTAGAGAGAATTATAGAGAGAAAAATTTTATATATGGGTTCTTTGTATTTGGATTTAAGATCCTTACAAATGTGTTTATTACAAGTATTTATACCCTCTATTTAGTGAGGTGACATCTTTTTAAGCCACATGGTTTCTGGGGGTGACAAGTGTCCTCCACTTGTCACCCCCTCAAAGTTTTGCTCCACTAACTCTAGCCTTAAATGACCCGGACCCTTCATACAGGTTCCTTAGACATCTTGTGTCTTCTTCCCTTCGAAGAAGGGACTGGCAAGGGGGCGAGCATTGTGGCGAGCGAGGGGGCGAGCATTGTGGCGAGCAACGTAGGCTTATCCTATTGGCTTGCTGCCTTGTCGTGTCCAGGCAGAAGGCGAGCATGGAGGCGATCAGGCGGGCGAGCATCAAGGCGAGCAACCTAGTCCTGGCTTCATAGGCTTGTTGCTTTGTTATACTCAGAGCTCCGGGCGACCAATCTGGCGAGCAGGCCAGCGAGCATTGATGCTAGCAACTGGGGAGTGGCCATGTGGACTTGTTACTTCGACACCTCTGGGCTCGGGCGAGCATGTGGGCGAGCACCCAGGCGAGCATACGGGCGAGCAACCAGTCTGCATATTTCATCTTGTTTATACTTGTGCTTTTCTCTAATCCTCAAGCTTAGATTCTTTTATCAACATTTGCCCCTCAGTATATGCTTTGATTTGAAATCAAAGTGTATACTGGAGTTGATCTTATCATGTAGACGGGCAACTGCGTGAGCAATTGGGCGAGCAATGTGGTGCTCGCCTTGGTGCTCGCCATTCCACTCGCTCCCTCTCTCTTCGGCAATTAAGGCGACGCTCCGGTAAATGAGGTGCCTCATCGTTTCGTGTGTCAATCAGTCACATGAAAAGGCGTGCCTTTTCAGAAACTTTTCAAATACTTTGCAACCAAGTCCCTAAAATTCTTTTCCCTCTTTCACTTTGACCCGAAGGTATAAATAGGGTTTCTCAGCTACTATTCATCTTCCTCTTCATTTACCATTACTCTCTGGAAATTCCGGCGAACAAATCCTTGAATTTTTTTTCTGGCGATTTTGGTAATCTTCTTCACTCCAGTGGATGGTTTTGTGACTCAACATCCCAGGTAGTTCCTCGATCCCTTCCGTCTTCTCTTTATATTACCTACATTTTCTTTTAATTTTTGCATGTCCATTTTGTGTATTTGTTCATCGGATTCTTTGCCGAAATTTCTGACCGGAATCTCGTTGATGACGCCCACAATCCATAGTTAACACATCCTAGGATCAACTTTATCTTTTCTCCTTTCTTCTCGACTCCATGTCGTCATCCTCGAGTCGGACGATTTCTCACCGAAATCCGGGCAAACGACCCATGGTGGAGAACATAAAGGAAGGTGGCCCGATTGCGGGCTTGTCCTCAGTCCATTTGGCGGGATCTGATTCTGCGATTGAGAAGGTCAATTGGCTTTTGGAGAAAGGAGGCGAGCAAGCCAGCGAGGAGGCTGGCGAGCATCCCGGCGAGCAGCTGGGCTAGCAAGAAATTGAGCAGCCCGTTGCTCGCCCAGAGGGGGATGATACGGAGGATGTAGAGACGATCTCTAGTAGTTATGATAGCGACGACTCTATTACTGAGTGGTTCGAGTCTGTTAGCTTCCCTCAACCGCACATGTCCGAGAGGTCCATTCCCGAAGGCGTTGCACACGAGTTCGACTGGAGAGCATACTATGAGCGATATGCCGCTGATTTCCCGACTTCTCCTCGGCAGTATCGGGAACTTTAACAAGGTGACCGCACAAACTATAAGGCGAACTCCGTAGTGAGTGTCATTGACGAGGATGATCTTGACCACATCCGAAGGGAATATCACATCCCCTGCGACGTCACAATGTACGTCCCTCGGGAGAAAGAAAGAGTTGACTGTCCCCCGGAAGGATTAACAACCATAAACGTGCATACCTTGGCTGCTGGTGTGACGTTACCCCTTCACCCCCTCATCGGGCGCTTTTTGGAGACGACGGGTTTAGCGATCACACAGCTGACCCCCAACGCATGGACGTACCTGGTATCACTCTGCACGGTTTTCGCCTTAGAGAAGTAGATCGCCTGACTCCTCAAGAGGTGAATTACACCCTCTGCCTTAGCAAGTGCTCTGAGGAGGGCCAGGGTTATTATTACCTTAAATCGAGGAGCGATATGAAGATCCTTGAGGGACTGCCCAATAAAGTGAGAGACTGGAAGGAACAATTCTTTTTCATTGGTGGTGACTGGCGTGCACCAGACAACAACGAGGGTCTTGGGGGACGTATTATGTCCCCTACTGAGTTTGGCGAGTTGCAGCGTAGGACTTGTTTGCATGTCTTGAATATTATTTTTTGATATTGTGCCTGATGTCTTTACTCTTTGTATTGCAGGCTTGATCCCTCAGCGCTGGAAGAAAACAAGCTTGTCCGAAGAATTCAAGTTTACTTGTATTCTCGTTTGCCACCGGAACAAGAAGGATAGAACTTTTGACTATCTAAACATGTGCAGTTGCCGCATTGCTTCGGGGCTGATCACAACCCCTCACCACCTACGAGCTCGGGTTGCCCATCCCACAGGTAGGGTTGTCTGGCACTTTGAGATCGAGATTTTATGAAAAATTTCTAACTCTTTTTATGTTTGTTGCTGCAGAAGTTACCATCGCCATTCCTCCATCTTTCAAGACCTTTAACCAGAAGTTTGGAATGGCGAGGACCAAAAGAGATCCTCCCTCTGTGGTGCTAGCTGCTCAACAGACAGCTAAGGCGAAAAAGGGTGCTGGCACTGGTCCAAGCACACGATCCACTGCCCCCTCTCGAGCTCCTCGCACCGAGGTCCGACAAGCTCCGGGTGATTCCCCTAGTGGCGGCGGCCGTCGGTTACAACGGGGTGACGGTTCACGCATTGAGCGTGAAAGTGAGGCTGCCAAAAGGGCAAGAGTTACACGGCCTCTGAGTTCGGGAGGTTCAGGTCGGGTCGAGGTTCCGGAATCTACACCTCCCATTTCTGCTGGCACCCCGACTGCCCCTGCATCCATCCGCTCAATCGGTCAGTTAACAGACATCACATACCTGGGATGGGACCAGGAGCGGGCAGCTGGGTATGAGCCTTACACCTCTTACATCTTCATACTTCATGCTAAAAAATCTCTTTTTAAGTATTTTCTTTTATGGTCTCTTAAGCAGGTATGACCCTACCCGTTATCAGCATCGTAGCCCGCTGGTCCACCAGTTTGCACTTGCCCGCCCCACCAAGTCTCTTAATGAGCTCAAGGGTCCAGTTCGAGGAGCCATCGAGTCCGCTGTCCGCCACTGGACCCAACCTCAGGATGCCATCATCCAGCACCAGTCGTTAACTGATAATATCCGCACAGCCATGCATCACTCAAGTGGAGCTCTTATCACTGCTCAGCGTGCCATTGAGCAGGCTGTTACTTTGGAGAAATCATACGCGGTGTTGAATGATAGCCTAAGGAAGGAGAGGGACGAGATGAAGAAAAAAGTTGCACATCCGAGGCCAAAGCTAAGGCTTCTCTGGACCCCGAGCAATCGGCGATTGCAAATGCTGAGAGGGCCCGGGCTGAAGCTGAGGGTCTCCGGGTTGAGCTAGCAAGTGTCCGGGCACAGTTGGAGGAGAGCAGGGTTGCCCGGGGAAAGATTGCTGAGCTAGAAAAAGAGATCCAAGCCACTCGGACCGAACTTGTTGATCTAAAGGCTGTACACACCGACTGCTATACTGCTGAGGCCGTTGCGGATATTCGAGCGGAGTCTTCTGACTTCGGCTTTGTGTATGCCTTTGCCGAGAACCTACGGGCCTATCACCATGCTGTTGGTGAGAACGAGGACCCCTGGACGGCCTTGAAGAAGGAGTTCACCGACTTCCTTACTGAACGTCCTCTCAAGGAAGGTTTGGTGGTGGATATCGGGGATCTCAAGGAAATTGGAGTTGATTTAAGTGCCGTGCCTCCGACACTTAAAATCATCGGGGGAAACTATGCGCCTCTTCAGATTAATGCTGAGGATGATGTGATGGTGGACACCGAGGGTCTATCTCCTTTCGAGGTCCTTCCAGGTCTTTCCCCTTCGGGCGCCGGGGAGCAGGTGAGCGGCCAGGCAGGCGAGCAGGCCGTTGGGCCTGTGGGTTAGGGCCGCGAACAGGCTGGCGACCAGGCTGGCGAGCAGATGGGCGACCAGTAAAGTGGTTTTGCTTCTTTGTTTTGCATTCTCTTCCTTTGCAACTTTTTGCTTCCTACGCCCTCGAAGGCGCCCCATATGTTCCTGACCATCCTTTTGATATTAATGAATTTCGTGGTTTCCTTCCTTATGTGTTTAATTGCATTTGAGCTTTGTCGATATTCCTGTCTAAGTTATTTATTGCTCATTCTTCATGTATGGTGTTTTAATTGATTCGTCTTACTTTTCCTTTTACGGAATCGCGAATTTACACCTTTTACTCTTCATCTCTTTCGATGTAGGCTTATTAGGTGGTAAGGACTCCCTTTTAATGGCATAACCTTAGGGTTAGTCTCAATACCTTGCCTTTATTGTGGACTCGCAAGTCTTGTGAGCTTATAACTTAAGACATCTTTCGACACATCAATTTGAAAGGAAACCTCTCTATTTAATAGAATAATAACTTTACAGATTTGTCTCCATCTATTATGGACCTGCTTGCCCCTATACATGTTGGACAAGCAAGGTTTTCTTGAAAAATTTACATAAGTCTTCATTGGTAGAATTTCTTGAGATGTGTCGCATTCCACGTGTATGTCGAAGAGTTACCTTGCATATCCTCTAGGTCATACGTCCCATTTAGCCAACTTTTTATTACTTTGAACGGACCTTCCCATTTCGGACCAAATACTCCAGTCGGGACTGCTAATATCCTTCGCATCACCGGGTCTCCAATTTGGAATTTTCTATCTTTTACCTGCGAGTTGTAGTATTTCTCGGCTCGTCGCTTATAGACTGCATTCCTTAATTCTGCCGAGGTTCTTGTTTCTTCAATCAAGTCTTTTTCTACCGCCATATCATCTTCATTTGCTTCCTCATTGTATTCGATTATCCTCCATGTCCAATGTTGGACCTCTACTGGGATGACTGCTTCAACTCCGAAAGCCATTGTGAACGGTGTCTCCCCGGTACTTGTTCTGTAGGACGTTCTGTAAGTCCATAAGACTTCCGGAAGCTCGTCAGCCCAACTGCCCTTTCTTTCTTCTAACCGAATCTTTAGAATGTGTTTCAAGATTTTATTCACTGCTTCAACTTGTCCATTTGATTGAGGATGATATGGTGTGGAGTAATGTTTCTTGATGTTCCAAGATGTGCAAAAGTCTCTTAATTTACCTCCATCAAACTGCCTCCCGTTATCCGTGACTATTGACTGTGGTAACCCAAATCTGCATACCAGGTTCTTCCAAATAAAGCTTATCATCTTCTCTTGGGTTATCGTTGTTAGTGCTTCAGCTTCGGCCCACTTAGTGTAATAGTCCACGGCCACTGCTACAAATTTTACCCCCCCCTTCCCGAGAGGGAGTGGGCCGATCAAGTCGATACCCCATTTAGCAAATGGCCATGGACTATATACTGATTTCAACTCTTGTGCCGGGGTGTGGATACTCGGAGCGAACTGTTGGCACTTCAATCATCTCTTAGCATATCTGATAGCATCCTTTAGTAGGGTTGGCCAATAGTAACCTTGCCTAATAGTTTTATAGGCTAAGGCTTGCCCCCCAGCATGGCTTCCACATATCCCCTCATGGATTTCTTTTAACACCTTTTGACCCTCTTCCGAAGAAAGGCATTTGAGTAATAGAAGTGAGATTCCTCTTTTGTATAATTGTCCTTCGACCATTGTGTATCTAGCAGCTTGTTTCACAATTCGCCGTGCTTCCCATGGATCTCCTGGCTGTTCTCCGTTGGACAAGTATTTCTTGATAGGTGTTCGCCAATCATTTGTAGACTGTTGTTGGCTATTGATTATTTGTTGCCCCCTCCTCAACACTTGATTAACATAATCAAATGTTGAAGGATTAGTTAGCTTTGTGACCACCACTTCTGAGATGCTTGGTTCTCCGGTGCTTGTAGCTAACCGGGCTAAAGCATCTGCTTGGGTGTTCTCTAGCCGGGGGATTTGCTCAATGTAAACTTGCTCGAATTTTGATATCAGGTGCGCAACGATCCTTTGGTAGATGATCATTTGCCGGTCCTTTGCCTCGTACTCACCTCGAACTTGAGATACGATTAGCTGTGAATCTCCGAAAATCTGAAGTCTGGTTGCCCCCACAGCTAACGATAGTCTCAACCCCGCAATAAGTGCTTCGTATTCGGCTTCATTGTTGGTTGCTAGGAAGTCAAACCTTATTGCTGAGGTGAACACTTGTTTGTCTGGACTTACCAGGACGACACCCGCTCCGGCTACGGAACTTGTTGCTGAGCCGTCCACGTAGAGGTGCCATGGGTAAATACGTCCTCTCGTCGGATCTTGAGGGTAGGTTAGCTCTACTATGAAGTCTGCCAGAGTCTGCCCTTTGATCGCTGTTCGGGGTGCGTATGTTATACCATACTGGCTAACCTCTAGTGACCACTTTAATAATCGTCCGGCAGTATCGGGTCTATGTAAGACTTGCCTCAAGGGAAATGTTGTCAAAACTTCTACTTGATGGTCGAAGAAATATGGCCGGAGTTTCCGCACGCTCATCACTAGTGCATACGCCAACTTCTCCATTGGAGAATATCGTAGCTCTGCCTCATGCAGCACTTGGCTAACATAGTATATTGGTAGATGTGCCTTACCCTCTGCACGTACCAAGGCTGAACTTATTGCTACTTCTGAAGCCGCCAGGTATAAGTATAGCTTTTCTCCCGGCACCGGCTTTGACAGGATCTGGGGATTACTGAGGTAGTTCTTTATATCTTCGAACGCCTTTTGGCAAGCATCCGTCCACACAAAGTTGGTCTTCCCGGTTCTTTTGCAGATGCTTTTGCCTTTGATAGACTCGAAAAAGGGCCTATTCTTATCTCCGGACCTGGATATGAATCTGTTTAGTACCGCGAGGCATCCGGTTAGTCTTTGGACTGCCGGTACATCCTTCGGTGGTCCCATGTCTAGGATACATTTGACTTGTGAAGGGTTGACTTCTATGCCCCGTTGACTTACGAGATGCCCCAAGAATTTGCCGGATTGTACTCCAAAGCTGCTTTTCTTTGGGTTAAGCTTCATGTTATACGCCCTCATGATGTCGAACGCTTGCTTGAGGTGCTCCATATGGTCTTCTTTTCTAAGACTCTTCACAACAATGTCGTCAACATAGACCTCCATTGTGTCACCAAGGTGTTGGTCAAACATCTTGTTGACAAACCTTTGATATGTGGCGCCGGCGTTGATCAACCCGAAGGGCATCCTCTTCCAACAAAATAAATTTTTATTTGTATAAAAGGCTGTATGTTCTTGATCATCAGGGTGCATGGCAATCTGATGATAACATAGCCTCCATGTTCCATTCGGCTTTTTGACCAAGACAGGGTTCGCCACCCATTGAGGACATAATGCTTCCTTTATGAGTTTATTGTCCAAAAGTTTCTTCACCTCGCCGGTCAATGCCTCATACTTGTCTGGCCCATATTTTCTTCTCTTCTGACGGACATGCTTCTTCGTGGGATCTATGTTCAGGTGATGACAAGCGTGCTCCACCGATACGCCGGTCATATCCTCATGTGACCATGCAAACACATCAAGGTTAGCCCGTAGGAATTTCTCCATTCGGCTTCTATAAGGTTCTTCCAACTCCGACCCAATAAAGAGTTCTAAATTTTGTTTATTCGGATCAACTTGTATGGATCTGAGCTCCTCAACCGGTGTGGCGCGTCGCTTCTTATCTTTCCACCTGGGATCATCAATTGGTCCTTCGAGGTGCATTTCCATCTCCACCGAGATGGGTTCATATCCCAACAGGGGTTCAATATCTTCCGGGGCACATGCCTGACTTTTCGGTGCTGGTTCCATTTCACCACTCTCTCCGGCTATGGTTGCAGGGTCTTGATCTTGATCCCTCGGGTTATTTACCGTCCGCTCCTCGTCTGGCTGGTCTTGCTGGAATGTATTATCTACCTCCATGTCTTCCGGCATCTGGTCCACTTCCATCATTTCGGTGCCTACTGAGACATCATCCAGACCGCTCGGCTCGCTCGTGAAGGGTTGTGATATTAGATCTTCCAACACTAACACCTGGTTGACGAGTTTTTTCAGAGTTAATAGGCACTCCCGCGCCTTCTTCTGGTCCCCTTTGACCGTACCTGCACCCTTAAGAGTTGGGAATTTAATACAATAGTAGTAAGTAGAACATGCTGCTTTAAATTCGGAAATGAAAGGGCGGCCGAGGAACCCGTTATAGGTGGATGGTTGATCTACGACTAAGAAATCTAACAACCTTGTCATCCTCCTTTCCGGGTCCTTTAGCGCTACAAGTTCTACGGGCAATCTTATTACACCTAGTGGGACGGTCACAGCCTCTCCGAATCCCACTATTTTGTGATTATAATCCTCTATGTAGGATTCGTAATCTCCTAACTGGTCTAGTGTCTTTTTGAACAGGATGTTTGTGTAGGCTCCAGTATCCACTAGCAGTCGGTGCACTCTTGCGTTCATGATATTGGCGCTGATAACCAAGGAGTCGTTGTGCGGTGTAAGGATCCCTTCGAGATCTGCTTGAGAGAAAGTCAAATCCACAGTTGGTTTAGTAGTTGCTTTCGTTCCGGACCCCATCTCCTGTACCTGATTGACCGCCCAAATTTTTGCCTTCTTTTGCCTCTTTGATGTGGGACGGCCATCTATCATTCCTCCTGCCGAACCAATTTCTTCAATCACAAGGATTTCTCGGTTCGGCTCCAGATGCGTCGGCCTTGCTGGTGGACCTCTTCTTACTTGTCTGTTTGGGGCCCTTTCTGCCTCATCACTACCTTCATCATCTGAGGCTTCCTGTCTTGTCTGACGTTGCCTTTTCCCCGGAGCTTTCTTGACGAACTCAGCTAATTTCCCATCATCATAAAACTTCCACAACTGCTTCAACAGATCGCGGCACTCACTAGTGAAGTGCCCGATACTTTGATGATACGCACAAAATTTATTTGGGTTTAGCTAGCTTCGATCCTGCCTGATCCTTCGGGGTGCAGCCAACATATCTTGATCCTTCACAGCTGTGAAGACGTGGTCAATCGTGGTAGTCAACACTTGGTTTAGTTTTTCTTTATATTCCGCCGTATCCCCAAATGATTTCAAATTTTTCGGGGCCTTGTAACCGCTACCACTGGGCTTCTTACCACTTTTCTTGTCATCAGCCTCTGGACCCAACTGTTTAGCCATTGCTTCCTGCATTGCGACGTATACACCGGCCTTGTGGCGGAACTCGGCATATGTACTAGGACAAGCTAGGTGCATTTCTTTCCACAAGTCCGTTCCTTTACGCAGTCCCGCTATAACTGCCACAACCTTTGTATCGTCACTGACCGCTTCTCCTTCCAAAAGGATTTTATCAAATCGTTCCAGATATTGCTGGTCAGTCTCCTCGGCCCCTTGTGAGATGTTGGCCAACCTGTGCTTTTGTGTCAGATACGTTCCAAATCCCGAAAAGTGGGACCGGAACTCCCGTGTCAACTGTCCGAACGATTGAATTGATCTAGGTGTCAAAGCTGAGAACCATCTGTGTGCACGGTCTCCAAGAGTTAAAGGAAAGTTCCGGCATTATGTTGCATCTGATGCCCCCATTGAGATCATGTAATCAGCGTACTTTGAGATGTGAACTTTGGGGTCAGACTCTCCTTCGTACAACACCAATGAGGGAAACTGTATCTTCTTCTGAATGGGTGCAGTCTGGATGACTGGTGACAATGGTGATATTGGTAGTGACGTGTACGTCTCCACCTTGTCCTTGATGGCCACCTGGTGTTGTAAGTCCTCCACAACTTTCTTCAACTTTTCGATCTCTAGAACTGACGACCCCCGGGATGATCCCCCTCCTCGAGGCTGTTCCGGGTGCACCTCATGATGACGTGCTACCCCCGGCAGTCCCTCACTTCGGGTAATCTCTCGGTGCAGTCGTTGGAGGTTACTTGCGGCATTTGGCCCTAACCTCTCGGATGCTAGTCTCCTCAGCCTTTCTTGTACAGGCCTGCGTTGATGTCGAGCATCAGACTCGCAAGGTTCTTGTCGGTACGAGTGCTCTGACCTTCTACCTTCCGAGTGATGACTTTGGTTAATGCGTCTATCGCCTTGTGACCCATCAAAACGTTCAGGTTGGTCGTGTGCTTGGTTAGCTGGTCGCCCAGCTGGTCGCCCAGCTGGTCGCCCGTCTGCTCACCCAGCTGGTCGCTGGTTTGAGCGTTGGGGTTGTGGTACGAGGTGATCAGACATTTTTTGTTTGCCTCTTGAACTCTCGGGTACGACACGTCCACTACTGGCTTCTTCCTCCTGAGGATGGTAGCTTGTTTGAGTATCACGTCTTGTCTCAGTCTGGGCAACCTGAATCACTGGTTGACGTGCTACTACCATCTGCTGTCTTTGCAATTATTTTAGGGTGGTCATCGCTCTCTCGATGTCCTCGGGTGTTCTAACCATTGATTCAATGGCAGTTTCTATCTGTTGATCGACTGGAGCCACCGATAATACCGGGACACGAGCTTGTTCAGTTCGACGGTGTCCGGATGGTCCCCGTCCTCTCCACCTCCGACTTGTCGAGGTGGTGTGGGATTCATCGTGGGAGGCCTCGTACGTATGTCTCGTCATTGTTTGCGGTAATAATCGAATATAATAGATGGGTTTTCAAAGAAATCTTTTCTAGTTCGTGTTTTTGAAGACAGCAAATTCTTGAAAACACTCACAATTGAAGATACTCTTCAAAACTCTCACTAAACTTCGAAGAACGTTCTTCGTGTTCTTTGGTATAACGAAATTCTTCAATCGAAGGAGGTTCGGACCCTCCTTCTAGCTCCAAATTGTTGAATGATTTTACTAATTGTAATGTTATGTGGCTAATTAATCTATGGAAATCACTCAAACAATAATTAAAAGATGGTAATTGGAATTATTAAGTGAAATGTAGAGAGAATTATAGAGAGAGAAATTTTATAAATGGGTTCTTTGTATTTGGATTTCAGATCCTTACAAATGTGTTTATTACAAGTATTTATACCCTCTATTTATTGAGGTGGCATCTTTTTAAGCCACATGGTTTCTGGGGGTGACAAGTGTCCTCCACTTGTCACCCCCTCAAAGTTTTGCTCCACTAACTCTAGCCTTAAATGACCCGGACCCTTCATACAGGTTCCTTAGACATCTTGTGTCTTCTTTCCTTCGAAGAAGGGACTGGCAAGGGCGCGAGCATTGTGGCGAGCGAGGGGGCGAGCATTGTGGCGAGCAACGTAGGCTTATCCTATTGGCTTGCTGCCTTGTCGTGTCCAGGCTGAAGGCGAGCATGGAGGCGATCAGGCGGGCGAGCATCAAGGCGAGAAACCTAGTCCTGGCTTCATAGGCTTGTTGCTTTGTTATACTCAGAGCTCCGGGCGACCAATCTGGCGAGCAGGCCAGCGAGCATTGATGTGAGCAACTGGGGAGTGGGCTTGTTACTTCGACACCTCTGGGCTCGGGCGAGCACCCAGGCGAGCATACGGGCGAGCAGCCAGTCTGCATATTTCATCTTGTTTATACTTGTGCTTTTCTCTAATCCTCAAGCTTAGATTCTTTTGTCAACAATACACACATCCAATAAACTAATTAATTATTTTAAAGGCTATATAAAATAATATGTATACACTTGTCACTTTTTCTTTTAAAACTCATGCACCCACTCATTCCTCTATATATTAATTGAAAGTAATTTTTTATTATGTATAAATTTTTTGAGCATTTTGATTATGTATCAATTTATTATGCTTTGATTCTCATATGTACTTGTCTCGTAGAAAATTATATATACCCACATGCATGTGCAATAATATAGTTAATAGCATTTGGTAATTATGTATGACAATTATATACATTTAAAAAATACTACAATAATAATTATTCTAACTATATATATATTAGTTTCATTTTAATAATAAATTAAAAATACTACAATAATAATTATTCTAACTATATATATATTAGTTTCAAATATTAGTCTCATGGCGGTTAGGTCAAACAATATTTCTAGCCTGCAAACACCCTAAAATAGGAAAGATTTGATTAGATCTCCTCCAACGGATCTATTTTGAATCTTGCCTATAAATATGGAGAACCTTGCACCCATTCAAGGTTAACGGGAAATTTCCAAGAGAAAACTCTCAAGAATCCAAGCTCTCAAAGCATACTATAAGCAACACTCTGCAATTAAATTTCCCTAGTGTTGTAGTAGGATTCACTCTATATTTGCTTAGATCGATAGCTCTAATATTTAACATTGTTTTGTATTGCTAGAGCTATCTTAGTTGGAAACCAGAATACCAAACCACTCAAGGTGTGAGATTGGTTGGTTAGAAGGACTGGGACTTGTAAAACGCCCAGGGGTCAGTTCCTAAGAGAGGAAGTTGGCTACTCGTGTCCCTTGGCACGTAAAACCAAGCACCTATCCTCAGGGTTTTGAGGATAGCTTCCTGTTAAATCAGGCCGTGGACGTAGAAGTTGGTTATCTCCGAACCACGTTAAAAAGACCCTTGTGTGCTGATTTACTATTTTGTTCAGGATCATAACTGTCATCATAATAAACTGAACATTCTGCATTATTTTATCCTCCGGACTGAATCAATCATCTTGAATCTGAATGCGGTGCACTCAGTCCTAACCACCAGTTTACTAAGCAAGTTCAGATAAAATGTTTTCAGAAACTAAAATGAGTAGAATCTAAGGGCTCACTTTCCGCACGTACTCTAGCTCACTGAGATAGTAGTCCAACTGACTCGCTTCCAAGCAGTCAGTAGGTTTGTTATCTCTACTGAGCTTCCGAGCACATTACTCACACTCAGCTTATCTGACTCGTTACTGAACTGTCCCTGCTGTCCCTGTGGACCTTCAGCATACTGAGTAATTAAGGAAATCCTGACTGAGAGTGTAAGAGCATTTTTCTGAGTCTTTCAGAAAAATCTGACATCAGTGTATTCCCCCCATACACAGATCTTACTCGTTTCGGGACCAACAAGTGGTATCAGAGCGGTGGTTCAAAAGACCACTGACATTGTTTACCAACAGTTTCTGAGGAGAAACTTTTGGTGGTCTACTGAATAGATCTTGTTTCTGAAAATTGCATATCATGGCATCCGATTCTAAACGCCTCGAGGGCAATCTTTCTGAATTCTCTATTGACAATTACGATTATTGGAAATTCAGGGTACTTGCACATCTCTACTCTATCCATGATCAGATGCATCAGGTGATTGAGCATGGTCCGATCAGGTTTATGAGGAATCTTCAGATGACCTGGCCTGTTGCTGGCAATGTCCCTGTTCCAACCGCCGGAGATGAAGAAGTGGAGAGGTCCGCGCTTAATACTGATCAGATTAAGCAAATCGGACTGGATAATGTTGCTAAGAACATTATACTCCACACCATTTCTTACGAGAATTCGGTCAGGCTCATGCATCTGAGGACCGCAAAGGAAATCTGGGATGCTCTGAGGGAGATGAGTGAGGGATCAGAAAAGATCAAGGAGAACAAGAGAGATCTTGCTATTAGGAAGTTTGAAGCCTTCCGGATGCTAGAGAAAGAATCCATCGATCAGATGGAAGCTCGGTTCATTAAGATGATGAACGAGCTAGCAACCCCTGGGAAGGAGTTTCCCAAGAGGGAGGTGTCTTCTAAAATCCTGAACTGTCTCCCTGAAAGATGGGACACAGGAGTAATCCTGCTGAAAAACACTCAGGATCTTACAAACATTCCTTACTCTCACCCATTCTCAGAGTTAAAGGCTCTGGAATTCAACCTCGATAAGAGGAAGAAGAAGGGTGTTGTCAGTGGGGAAGTTAGTGAGGAGAAGACTCTTGAAAAGGAAAAGAGCGTGGCTCTTAAAGCTACTCCTGAGCCTGAGGCTGGAACTGGCTCCAAGTCTCTGAAGGACATGAACAAGGATGAGCTAGCCTTGGAGTACAGCCTGATGGCGTGGCGATTCGAGAAACTGAACTCTCGATTCGGAAGGTATAAGAAATTTTATACTGACAGTCGTGATCGCAGGTACTCCAGCCCCAGGAGATCGAGCCCTCGAAGAGAAGAAAGGAGGGGTTCAGATTCCAGGAGGGATCGCAATGAGCCTGAGCGACGAAGAGATGAGAAAAGGAGAGATGATGAGCCCAGAAGATCCAGCTCCAAAACTGAACGATCATCAGGGAGCAGGAGGGAGTCATCTGATAAAAGGTACACTGACAAGAAGTTTGCTTCTGATGTAGATCAGTGCTACCACTGCAAAAAGACCGGACATTATCAGTATGATTGTCCGGAGCTCAGTGCTCGTGAGCGAGAGGATCAGAGAGCCAAGAGAGAGCTCAGGGCATCAGACCGGAGAGCATTGCTTGCTGAGGACTCCTCAGATTCAGATGGCCCAGGAAGCCGGTCCCCTGAACTCTTCTCCAATGAGGAGTATGATGACCTCTGCCTGATGGCAGATGATGAGGTATGTTCTTCTGTCTCTTCTCCTGATCACGCACCTGAGTTTAGCTCAGATTCAGCAGGAGAACTCGACCTTCAGCTCTCCCTAGAGCAATTGATGGTTGACTTCTCAAGGCTGCAGGAGACTCATACTCACACAGTGGATGTGAATGCAAAACTGAGTGGGGAGAACGATTGGTTAACTGAGTCTCTCAGAGTAAGAGATACTGAGGAAGCCCTCAGATTAGTACATCTTCAGGAAGAGCTACTTCATGCTCGGAACAAGCATGATGAAGCTCCACTGGAGGTAGAAAGACTGAAGGGTGTAATCAGCTCGCTGATTGAGACTCGTGATACTGATCTGTTCCTTGCTCAGGAACAACTGCTGATTGAGCGAATTGCTCTTAGAGTAATGTTCGAAACTGAGTGGCAAGCTCGCCTTTGTACTGAGCAAACTGCTTGGGATCTTGAGCTGATCTCAAAAGAGAAAGCTCATGAAGAGTTGGTGCTTCAGTACACCACTGAAATTGAGGCCCTGAAAGAAACCAATGGGCATCTTGAGGTTAAGCTGAAGAAGTTATACACATCCACCCAAGTGGTTGATGAGTTAACATGTTTCTCTCAGCTGACTGATGGTGCTAAAGCTGGGTTAGGCTATGATGCCTCAAAAGATCCAAAGGGCAAAAAGAAGAGAGGTGCTTCAGGGAGCAACTCTCAGAAGAAGTTTGTCCCTGCCCTAACTGATGACAAGAGCTTAAGTGTTGCTCGTCAGGACAAAGGCAAAGGGAAGGAGAAAATGCCTGCTGAACCCGTCAGGCAAAGGGCTGAGAAACCAAGACCTAAACCTAAGGAAAAGGTCAAGGCTTCTCATCCTGAGTCAAGGAAGACAGATCAAGGGAAATCCAAGGCTCAGCCTAGGAATCCTCAATCTGGGAAGAATTCTGCTCCTAGCACTTCTCAGGCCCAGCCTAGAAATGCTCAGAGCAGAAGGAACTCAGAACAGAGGAGGCCTCAGGGAAAGGCAAGGACTACTGAGGTCCAGATTCCTCAGACAGGGCACAGAGCCCATCAGGAACGTCCTAATCCTCAAAGGAGAAGGACAAACCAGGTGGTCTCTGAAAGGCAACGGAGACCTGATTCGGGTAACACTCAGGTCAGACCTCAAGTGCCAAGAGGTCAGGCCCGAGCTACTCCTTCTCGGGATCAAACTCAGCACAATGGACCCAGGCCAAGGAGGAACAGGAGGCCCACTCCCAGGAATCAATATAGTGCTCCTAAACCTCAGGCTGACACCCATACATCCTCAACTTCCCAGGCACAAAGGAAGAAGATTGTGTATGTTGATGTTTCAGGGAGACAGGTTTACACTTCTGATGATATCAGAATTGTTAAACAAATCTGGATCCCGAAGGGTATGGCTGACTCAGTAGGAGATGGGTACCTGAGGCCTGATTCTTTTCAGGTCGCTGCGGGCTACAAAAAGAGGAAGGAGGATTTGATGAAGGACTGGTACTTGGACTCAGGATGTTCCAGGCACATGACCGGATTTCGTGATCTCCTTCAGGATTATATAGCTCAGGAAGGCCCGCAGGTAACCTTTGGTGATAACTCTAAAGGTTTCACCAGAGGATTCGGAACCCTTGTTATTGGCTCTGTCCGTGTACTGAATGTATCATATGTTGAGGGACTGAGACATAACTTACTCTCGGTCAGTCAGTTTTGTGACCGAGGATATAGTGTAGAATTTACATCTAACATGTGTCTTATGAAGGATAAATCTACACTACAGGTTCTGATTACAGGTATCAGGAGGGGCAATGTATATTTTGCTGATTTCAAGAGCAGTCCTCCTGAAACTTGTTTTGTTGCTAAGAGCTCCTCTGAGCTCAGTTGGCTTTGGCATAAACGCCTGAGTCACTTAAACTTCAAGATTATTAAAAAAATTTCTAGACTCTCACTTGTAGATGGTCTACCAAATGAAATTTTTAGCAAAGACCACGTGTGCGGAGCATGTCAGGAAGGCAAGCAAACCAAAGCTTCATTCAAAGTGAAAGAAGCCTTCTCAACTGTCAGAGTGCTTCAGCTTCTTCACATGGATCTCTTTGGTCCAGTAACTTCTGTCAGCATAAATGGTAGGAAATATACCCTTATTGTTGTTGATGATTATTCCAGGTACACATGGGTTATTTTCTTGCTGAACAAGAAGGAGACTCAGGTCAAGCTTCCAGAGTTACTCAAGCAATTGAGTACTGAACAGGGTCAGAGCATAGTCAGGATCCGATCAGATCGAGGAACTGTGTTTATAAACTCTATTATAACTGACTTTTGTACCAACCATGGTATAGCTCATGAGACTTCTGTAGCTAGGACTCTTCAGCAGAATGGGGTAGCTGAAAGAAGAAATCGGACCCTGAAGGAAGCTGCCAGGACCATGTTGGCTGAGTCAGGATTGCCCAAGAAGTACTGGGCTGAAGCAATCAACACTGCTTGCTACACTCAGAACCGATCTATGCTGAACAAACAACATGCTCAGACACCTTATGAAACTTGGAACAAGAGGAAGCCTCGCATCTCTTATTTCTATACTTTTGGTTGTAAGTGTTTCATCCTGAACAATGGGAAAGACCAGTTGAAAGCCTTTGATAGCAAATCTGATGAGGGAGTCTTCTTAGGATACTCCCCAGTCAGTAAAGCCTTCAGGGTGTATAACTGTCAGACCCTTTGTGTGGAGGAAACACCTCATGTTGTGTTTGATAAGATTGCATCATTGCATAGAAAACAGGTTCCGAATCCTGACACTGAGGGGGTTATCAAGAGGATAACAAGACTGAGTCTGAAGAATCTTGAATTCAAGATCAAGCTTGTCAGTGCTCCCAAGGGATGGGATGATGATGATGATGATGATGATGATCAGGATGGACTTCAGGCCAACCCTCAGCTAGCCCCAGCCTCAGAGAATGTTGAGTCTCAGACGAGGGCACAGACTCAACCTGAGGTACGTACTGTCGGTGATGATGTTTCTGCACCTGAGACAGTTACTGAGTCCAACACTGTAGGGGGAAACAATGTCTCTGATATTGGCCAACCCTCAGGAAATGACTCAGTATCCCCTGTTCTTGCTCGTTCCTATTTTTTGCCTATTATTATCGAGACTAATGTTTCAGGATCAGGCGAGGGAACGTCAGCAACTCCCAGTGCTCCTGTCAGCAGGAGGCGGTGGCTAGATGATCACTCATTGGCTGATATCATTGGTGATATCAATGAGGGGGTCAGGACTAGGTTGTCCTTTGGTGAGAACGCTATGTTTTGCTGCTTCCTGAGTGATCAGGAACCTAAGAGCATAGAAGAAGCTCTTGCTGATCCCAACTGGATCCTAGCCATGCAGGATGAGCTCAATTAGTTTGAGCGGAATCAGGTTTGGGAGTTAGTTGAGAGACCTAGGCGTCAACATGTCATTGGCACCAAGTGGGTCTTTAAGAACAAGAGGGATGAGAAGAATGTTGTGGTCAGGAATAAGGCCAGATTGGTAAAAGGGTTACTCTCAGGCTGAAGGAATTGACTATGATGAGACTTTTGCTCCGGTCGCAAGGTTGGAAGCAATCAGGTTGTTTCTGGCATATGCAACATTCAAGAAATTCAAAGTGTATCAGATGGATGTAAAGAGTGCTTTTCTGAATGGTGTACTAAACGAGGAGGTCTATGTGGAACAACCTCCAGGTTTTGAAATTGGAAATAAGGTATATCAGCTGAAGAAAGCTCTTTATGGCCTGAAGCAAGCTCCGAGAGCTTGGTATGATACATTATCCCAATTCCTGATAGACCACGGGTTCGTGAAATGAACAGTGGACAGGACCCTCTTCTGGATTTCCGAAGGGGAGGACATTCTCTTGGTCCAGATTTATGTGGATGACATAATATTTGGATCTCCTAATCTGAAGCTTTGTGAGAAATTCTCCAAGCTGATGACTGGGAAATTTGAGATGTCAATGATGGGAGAAATGAATTTCTTTCTGGGTCTCCAAGTCAGGCAAACTGACTCCGGAATCTTCATAAATCAGTCCAAGTATGCAAGGGATTTGATTCAGAAATTTGGAGTCCAGTCCAGCAAAGTCTCACGTATTCCCATGAACACAAATGAGAAGCTGGATCCTGACAAAGAAGGAGTCTCAGTAAATCAGACTGAATATAGGGCACTGATAGGATCCTTATTGTATCTGACTGCTAGTCGACCTGACATCACTTATGCAGTTGGAGTTTGTGCAAGGTATCAGTCTGATCCAAGGAAGAGTCATCTAGAGAGTGCCAAAAAGATACTGAAATACCTGAGAGGTACAGTCAATCTAGGACTTTGGTATCCCTCTGATGACAACCTAGAACTGGCTGGCCATTCAAATGCAGATTATGGAGGCTGTAGACTTGATAGGAAATCAACTACAGGCACATATCAGTTTCTAGGGAGTAAACTGATCTCTTGGTTTTCTAAAAAGCAGACCAGTGTTGCAACATCTACTACTGAGGCTGAGTATATGGCGGCAGGCAGTTGTTGTTCTCAGATCCTTTGGCTAAAACAGCAACTGAGAGACTACCAAGTTGAAGCCACTGAAGTCCCAATTTATTGTGACAATAATAGTGCCATTGCCATATCCCAAAACCCAGTCTTACACACAAGGTGTAAGCATGTAGACATCAGGCATCACTTTATCAAAGATCATGTTGAGAAGAAGGACATCAGGATGGAGAGAGTCCCTACTGAAAAACAGAGAGCTGACATTCTGACTAAGGCTCTGCCTGAAACTAGATTTGTTGAGTTATCAGTAGAGTTAGGACTCCTTGACCCAGGCTTAGGTGATTCAGTCTGAATCTCTAATCAGA
>JAPKLY010002668.1:0-23076 GCA_026898435.1 Prunella vulgaris | reverse complement strand
TGTGATCACATGGTAGTCCCTCAGCTGTTGTCTGATCCAGAGCAGCTAAGAACAGCAACTACCAGCAGCCATGTACTATGCCTCTGTTGTGGAAGTAGCTACTAAAGTCTGCTTCTTGGAGAACCAAGATATCAGCTTACTTCCCAGAAACTGACATGTGCCAGAGGTTGATTTCCTATCAATCATGCACCCTCCATAGTCAGAGTCTGAGTACCCTTCAAATACTTTACAATCTTCTTTGCTGCTTCCAGATGAGATTTCTTAGGATTTGCCTGAAACCTTGCACACACCCCTACTGCAAACCTGATATCAGGTCTGCTGGCAGTAAGATACAACAGAGAACCAATAAGTCCCCTATAGTGTAACTGATCCACTTTCTCACCACCTTCATCTGGATCCATGCTAAAGTTTGCCATCATTGGAATCTTAGCTTCTCTGCTGCTACTGACTCCAAACTTTTCTATCAAATTCTTGGCATACATAGCTTGGCTAATGAAAGTTCCATTGGAACAACTGCTTCACCTGCAGTCCAAGGAAATAAGTCATCTCCCCCATCATAGACATTTCAAACTTGCTGGTCATCAGCTTGCTGAACTGATCACACATCTGCTTGTTAGGGGAGCCAAAGATAATATCATCCACATAGATCTGTACTAAGAGGATATCATCTCCATCTTCCTTTCTGAACAAGGTTTTGTCTATCTTTCCTTTACTGAATCCACTATCCAGTAGGAACTGTGATAGAGTATCATACCAAGCTCTAGGTGCCTGCTTTAGTCCATATAAAGCCTTCTGCAACCTATAAACCTTGTTCCCAATCTCAAATCCTGGTGGCTGTTCCACATAAACCTCTTCTACCAGGATTCCATTCAGAAAAGCTGACTTGACATCCATCTGATATACCTTGAACCCTTTGAAAACAGCATAGGCCAGAAACAATCTAATGCCTTCTAGTCTTGCCACAGGAGCAAATGTATCATCATAGTCAATCCCCTCTGACTGTGAATACCCCTGGGCTACTAGCCTTGCCTTGTTTCTAACCACTACATCATTTTCATCCTTTTTGTTCTTGAATACCCACTTAGTGCCTATGACCTTCTGATGTTTGGGCCTCTCCACTAGAGTGCAAACTTCTTGTCTTGCAAACTGATTTAGCTCCTCTTGCATAGCTACAATCCAGTTTGGGTCTACAAGAGCTTCATGGATATTCTTGGGTTCTATCAGAGACACATAACAGCTGAATTGAGCACCCAAGTTTAGCTTTCTTCTGGTCTGAACACCTACACTTGGATCTCCTAGAATCTGTTCAGTTGGGAAATCAGACAACAACTTCTTGCCCCTTTGAGGTGCCATAGTTTGCTCCTCTTGGGTCTTATCTGATATTCCCCCTTGGTTAGTGTCAGGAGTCAATGTGCCATCATCTGGTGCTGATGAGGACTTATCAGCTGATTTGGGCTCATCATCTGAATCTGAGTCTAATTCTATCCTAGGTACCACTACCTTAATCAGATCTGGCTTGTCTGACAGATTCAGTTGATCCATCTCATCTGCTAGCTTCTCCTTGCTGTACACATGAAAAGATTCATCAAATACAACATGGGGTATCTCCTCCACACAGAGAGAGATATATTAAAGACTCTATAGGCTTTTCTACTTCCAGAATATCCTTAGAATATTCCTTCAGCAACCTTAGCATCAAAAGTCTATAACTTAGTCTTTCCATTGTCATGGATGAAACACATACACCGAAAAATATGGACAGAGGAAAGATTAGGAGTTTTACCCTTGTACATTTCATAAGGAGTCTTCCCATGTCTCTTGACTGGTAGACTCCTATTTTGGATGAAGCAAGCAGTGTTGATGGCTTCTGCCCAAAAACCTTTGAGGAGTCTGATATTTAGCTAACATAGTCCTTGCTGCCTCCTTGAGGGTTTTGTTTCTCCTCTCAGCTAACCCATTCTGCTGAGGTGTTCTGGCAGCTGATGTCTCATGCTGAATACCATTATCCCTGCAATAGTCAGAAACAACAGAGTTAAGAAACTCAGTACCTTTATCACTTCTGATTCTGACTATGCTGAGGTCCAGCTCCTTCTGAATCCTCTTGAACAACTCCAGCATCTTGACCATAGTCTCATTCTTCTTGAACAAGAACACTACCCAAGTGAATCTTGTATAGTCATCAACAATCACCAGTGTGTACTTCCTTCCATTGAAGCTAAGAGGTGAGACTGGTCCAAACAAATCCATATGAAGCAGCTGGAGTGCTTTTGTTGTTGAAGAACTCTGCACATCTTTGAATGAGGCTTTAGTCTGCTTCCCTTTCTGACAGGCATCACACTTCTGCTCAGATGCAAACACCTCATTTGGTAGACCTCTGACTAGACCTTTCCTTGCAACCTTGTTGAGAGTCTTGAAGTTCAGATGACCTAACCTCTTGTGCAAGAGCCAGCTGATCTCTGATGAGCTTTTAGCAACCAAACATGAGTCAGTTGGACAGCTTGCAAAATCTGTAAGATACATATTACCTCTTCTAAAGCCAGTTAGTAGCACCTGCTCATTTAAATCATTAATAACAAGACAAGAGTTCTTAGAGAATCTTACGGAATATCCCTTGTCACAGAATTGGGATACAGACAGATGATTGTGCATAAGCCCTTCTACATAGTAGACTTCTTCAACTCTTGTTCCTTTGATCAGTAGGGTACCAACTCCTCTGGTGACTCCAAAGTTGTTGACACCGAACACGACTCTAGGCCCATCAAGCTTTACAAAGTCCTGAAGGAGATGCTTCTCAAAGGTCATGTACTTCGAGCAACCGCTATCAATGTACCAGACATGGCCCTTGACTTCTCCTCTTTCTATAGGGCTAGAGTTTACCTGAAATTAAAACTCAGGCTTTAGGTACCCTATCTTTGGGTCCTGATTGGTTAGATTCGACTTTCTGGATCCACAGGTAGAGATCATCCTTATGAGGTTTAGGAGATCTCAACCTTCTACCATACTTATCCACAAAAATCATCTCCCTCAGAGGATCTTTTCTGGGGCGATGAGTGATAACAGCAGGTTTGTAGGTGGGCTGCTCAAAAGGATAATTTCGACTTGAGCCTACGAATGACTCATATACCTTAGACGGAGAAGGCTTGCCTACTTTGGTTACATTAAAAGTAACCCAGGGCTGAGGTCTGTTTCGCTTGGGTTTACTCTGCTGAGATGACCCAGGCTTATCATTCCTCTGCTGATTCTGCTGAGGTCTCCTTGTCTTTGCTGAACTATGACTTGGATTCCTCTTCTGGTCTTGAGGCTTCTGAGCCTTGGACTTATGTTGGTTGTCAGCAGGCTTATGAGTTTTAGTACTCTTCTGCTCTGCTGAAACCTTTGATCACCAGCAGACTTCTGAGCTTTAGAGCTCTTCTGTCCAGCTGGGACCTTTTCTGTCCCTCTGCTCTTTTGCCCTTCTGATCCAGGTGCAGGCTCAACTGTCCCTTTACCCTTTTGAGGATCCCTAATTAATCCACTGTCTCCTTTCTTCTTCTTTTGTGGTTTGAGTTTGGGATAACCAAGACCCCTTTTATCATTCACAGTTTGTGAGGACTCAGTTATTTCAGACACGACATTCTTTGCCTTAGTCAGCTGATCCACTTTCAGTTGAAGCTGTTGTGAATTTTTGATAATCAGTTCATTCTGCTTGAAGAGTTCATCGAACTTAGCTGTCAGCAGATTATGTTCTTCACTCAAGACAGTGTTCTCAGAAAGTAGCTTTTCTATCAGCTTCTCCTGTTCCTCACATTTTGCTATTAAGTCAGTTGACTTGTTAGCATGTGAATCATAAGATATCACTGGTAGTCTAGCATTTTCTAGATCTTGTCTCAGGCTTAAAACTTCAGCTTTCAGACTTGAGTTCTCCTCTTCCAGCTTAGAACAAACTTTTAAGGAAGATTGGAGATTAGACAACAACTTGTGTATATCTGACTCCATAGAATAGGTGGAGGAGCAAGATGAGCTAACAGAGGGGGTAGGAGAATTTACCTCTTCTACCTTAGCCATGAGGCAGATGTCATCCACTGATTCAAAATCAGATAAGGATGAGGATGAGCTGATATCCTGCTTCTCCTCCTCTGCCAGCAGAGCTCTCTTATCAGCGAACCTGCGATCTCTCTTGATCCTCTTCTCTTCTCTCTCTCTCTAGGGGTAAGCTGAGGACAATCATAGCTGAGATGTCCAGGTTTGTTGCAAGTGAAACAAACACCATGTCCTCCTCTTCTGGGACTTGGTTCCCTCCTTCTCTCTGGCGACTTGTATCTGGTCTCCTGTTCATCTGATGGTCTTCTGGCATCAGATGACTTCTGGTATCTTCTGGAAGAATCACTCTTATTCTTCTTCCAATGAGATCTATACTTCTGGAACTTGTTTGACATCTTGTCAAACTTCTTGTTCAATAAAGCAAGTTGCTCCTTTAAGCTCATATCCTCTAGAGTAGAGGACTTCTCTTGACTATCAGCTGCAGCAGAGAAAGCGACATTCTTTGTGGCTGATGAAATTGGAGTCTCATCTTCTTGATCTTCTTCTTGGATATCGAACTCATGTGCCTTCAGATGAGATAGCAGTGTATGATGACTCATCTCAGATAGATTCTTTGTCTCTTTAATTACCGTCACCTTCACTCTCCATCTTGGAGTAAGAGATCTCAAAATTTTGTTATTAATCTCTTTCTCCGAGTAATCCTTTCCTAAAGAGCTTGCCTTATTCAGTATGTTTGTCAGCCTCATATCTAGCTGATCAATGGTTTCATCAGCTTTCATTTTAAATGTGTCAAAGGTATGTAGAACAGCTTGAAGCTTGTTCTCTTTGATTTGATCTGTCCCTTCACACATCAGGGAGAGTTTTTCCCACATCTCCTTAGCAGTTTTGCACGTCTTGATTTTCTCTATATACTCTTTGGAGAGAGTCTCAATGATTTCTGTTCTGGCTACTTGATCTAGGTTGAAGAGTTTCCTTTCAGCATCGTTTAGTTCACTCTTCTTCTTTTCTGTCTTCCTTCTTTCACTGATTTCAGCTTCTGGAGTTTTGCCATCCCTTAATCCTTCCCAGAAGAACATGATTGGCCCTTCCTCCAGAACATCTAGCATCCGATCATGAATGGCTCCAAGATAATTCTCCATTCTGAATTTCCAGTAATCATAATCCTCTATGGAGAATTCAGGCAACTTCCTTGTCTTGAATCCACTCTTTTTGTAGGAAGACATATCTGCAAGTGATTAGATAAAAAGCACACAAAATATTCTAAAAATAGATTTTCAGGGATATGTCCAGGTGACCACCAAAAATTTCTCAGGCTGTGGTCTTTTGGACACACAACTCTGATACCACTTGTTGGTCCCAAAGGCAGGTTTTAGGAAAGAATACCTTTGAATAAGTCTAGAAGGGGGGGTTGAATAGACTTGTAAGGATTCAAAAACCTTTTTCAATTTATTTGGCTTGTTCAGAAAAACCAGCAGACTACTTGAGGTAGTCTGAATTTGAAAGTAGTGCACTGTGAATAGTGCGGAAACATTTTTTATGAAAATCAGTTTTAGGTGATGGGCACAATTTAAGAGCAGAAATAAATAAGACGAGACACAGGGAATTTATAGTGGTTCGGACCAACTGTCCTACATCCACTCTCCTCAATCCAACTTGGACTTGAGGGGCTCTCCACTAACTCACTTACTCACTCACTTACACAGTTCGAGAGTACTACTCTCTTACAAGTTGTCAATGCTACAATTGCAATTGACTTCTCACAGCTTCTGCAAAGCTTTTACAAAGAATAAGTATAAAATGGTGTTTTTGAGTGCAAGTGATAATATCTGACAGAGTTTCGGCTAGCTTAATATGCGTGTTAAATCCGATACTGAAATTATCACTATTACTCTAATTTATAGGGTCAAATAACTAGCCGTTAGGATGGACTAGAAATCTGAGATCCTATAACCTCGTATTCAATCAATCATTGTGATTTATTGAATCTCCTTCTTGATTCCTGTCAATCTTCGCGATCTACAATCAATCAAGTTTGTCCCCTTGATTGATTGATCTTCTATTCTGGGAATCTTCTTTTTTATGTCGCAAGTCAACCCTTCAAACTGATTCCAAAGAATCTGGGCCGAGCACAAGACCTCAGCTGATCTGTCTCCTCAGCTGGTGTACCAGTCTGCTGATACTTGGACCTCAGCTGATGTGCAAGTCTGCTGGTGTGCACCTCAGCTGGTCTTCTTGACTTCGTCTGAATACGTCTTTTATCTGATGTCCTTGTCTTGTCTGCGACGTGCTCTCAGCTGATCAGCTAATCTTCTGATATCAGCTGATCTGCTCTTCTGATATCGGCTGATCTGCTCTCGATACTCCAGTGTCAGCTGCTTAAATCTTCTGTCCTCTAAAACTGGCTAAGTCCTCAAGGTCTCGGCTGGTCTTCTCTTCTATGATAGCTTTGGATCTTCTAGGCAGCAAGGTAGATTCCCCCTCACTCGAACCTATCTAATCCTAACTACTCATCAGCTGACTAACATGTTCAGCTGGTCCTATTACAAGCTGATTGGTTTATTATATCATCAAAACATCTAACACAGATATCCTAACATCTAGCCACAAGGATTATATCCTAGACCAGTTAAATCACCAGTATGTCTTTCCTTGGACATCATCTTCCTTAGTTGTTTGGATGATTTTCCAAAACAATCTAACTTTCTTAAGAGATTAGCATTTCTTTCTTCAAGATCAGCTATTATTATCTCTTGTGATCTGATGGTTTCTTGTAGTCAGCACAATCTGCAGTTCTACAACTTGCCTCATTGAACAGTTCTTCGTTGTCATTTTACAAAAAATTGTAACCTTCTTTGAGTTCTTGTAGAATCTACAATTGTTTCTCAATGTCCTCAATTCCAACCAATAGAGCTTTCACATGCTCTATTCCAATATGATTATCTCTTCTAAGATCTTCATTTTCTTCTTGGAGTCTTTGGATTGCATCAAGCAGGCCACTGGGAAAATCCTTTTCTGTTATATAACTAGATTATGAGCATACCTCTTCATCTTTAGCCAAAAAATAGATAAGGGATTCTTCATCTAAGTCAGTTGAATCAGAGTCTTCCAAATCTGCAGTAGACTTTTGAGGAGAAGAGGGACATTCTTCCTGATTTTATCAATCTCTGAAAGAAGAGCTCTAATTCTATCCTTGTCAAACTTTTTCTTCTTTTCTTTTTTTTTGGTCTTCTTTTCTTCATCAGTATAGTTCTCTGCCTTGGGGTATGAACAATCTTTGATGTAGTGTACTGGCTTTCTGCAATTGTATCACATATAAGTTGAGTTAGGTGTTATAGGTTTCACCTTACCTTTCTCTTTTGGTGTGTACTGCTTCTTCTTGGTCTATTTGCCTAACTTCTTGAGCTGCTTTATAAAAAGCGTTGTCTTCATCATCAGAATCTGTAGCTGTAAGGTTGTCAGCTACTAGAGCTGTAACCTTTGCACTGTCAGGTTCTTTTCTTCTACTTATGTCAAATTCATAAGCCTTCAGGTATGAAAAGAGTTCAAAGGTGGATATCTTAGATAAATCCTTTGATTCTCTCATGGCAATCATTTTCATGTCCCATTCTGATGGTAATCCTTTGAGAACTTTCATGTTCATTTCTCTCTGTGAGTATTCTTTAACAAGTGAATCTAGCTCATTGAGTATCTCAATGAATCTTGACTCAAACTTCTCAAGATCTTCATCAGATTTAATTTTAAAGTTCTCAAACTTTTGAACTACTATCATGAGTTTGCTTTCTTTGATTTGTTCAGTTCCTTCACAAATTATTTCCAACTTTTCTCATATATCTTTTGCAGTTTTGTAGTTTTTTATCTTACTGAACACAATTTTATCTAAGGAGTGATAAGTAGTGTTCTTTGCAACATTGTCAAGGTTGGACCTTCTCTTGTCATCCTCTGTCCATTCCTTTCTAGGATTGGGGATGATCTGAGCTAATCCAGCTAATTCATCAGCTGCAGTGTTGACCTTATCAATGACTATAGGACCATCTTCCATGATTGACCATATATCATCATTGATTACATATAGGTGAGCTTGCATTCTGATCTTCCATTCATCATAGTCTTCTGTGGAGAATATAGGAAACTTGGATTTCACCATTTTTGGAGCCATGCAAGTATACATGTGTGTTTTTTCAAAAACAAAAGGATCTAGCTAGGTACTGATCAAAGCAGTGGCAAGCTAACTTCTCTGATGCCACTTGTTGGTCCGTTAAGTGGTAAAGGTCTAGAGAGGGGGTTGAATAGACCTTGAAAAACAAAAAAAGTCTTCAATCTTTTTGAAAAAGGAAATTCTAGAACCTTATCGTTACCTTTTATAAGTTTAAAAATAAGAAGTCTACAAGAGTTTTTAGACTACTGAGGTTATAGCAGTAGACTATTGAAGTTTATAGCAGCAGAATTATAAAAACTTGCAAATAAAAACAATCAACTTGTAGACAAGATCAGAGGGGTTCTCACACTTAGAAGTGTATTGAGATACCTCTAATGTGCAATGGAAATGAGTGTGTAAGTGTTAATGAAAAATAATGTGAACTTTTCAAACTTAACAGCTGAGTGATTTATAAAGTCTACAGCTGTAGAGTTCAGTTTCTTTGTGAAAAACACAAAGTTTTATGCACTAAGTTAAAATGAATGATGAATGTAATGCAACACAGAAATTAAATAAACAACAAAAATAAACAAAGCAAGAAAAGAACAGGATTTATAGTGGATCAGAGTCTATGAATAAGACCTCTTGCATCCACTGTTACACCACTCAGGTGCAAAATTCTCTAAGAAATGATCACAAAGATCAATACAAGTACTTCCACCTCAGAACTAGATTCATTCAGATTTCTATTCTAAGTAGGAGAATACTCTAACCTATTCACTCAAAATATAAACTCACAAAGAGTTAAAAACCTCACTAAGAGATATCTACACTAAGTAGAAATTTAAAATGTGTGAGGGAACAACAACAAATGTGATTCTTGCTAAGAAAATCCTAACCAACTATCCTATGAATCACAATGAATGTAAAACAAGAAAGCTCTCTCTCTCAGATTTGTTGGTTGTAGACTTGCTCAGGTTGAATGCATGAATTCTCTGGTTGTTGTTATTTCATTTGAAATCTTCCTCTATTTATAGATGAAGAGGTATGTCTTTGCATGTGTGAAGTGGTCATCATCCTTCACACAGAATAGTACTGGTTGTATTATTTGTCTTTATTCATAGAATTCTGGTTGACTTGAAATAATCTTCATTAATGCTCTAGATTCCTTTTGATAAATATCTTCTTAAGTGCTCTCTAGTGAGTGCATAAGTGCTTCACTAATTTGAGGTTTAAGGGTCTTGATAATCTTCATTAATCTTTAATCTTGTACTTCAATTTTCAGACGGTCATTTCAGTTACGATCTTGAACATTACGACTGCAAGTTCCTGAAAAAATAGAAACTAGCTGTAGGAATAACATTACAGCTGCAAGGTTATGTCTGGTTGTAGGTTGATCAAATATACAGCTGCAGACTTCCCTTTTACAACCATAACTTCCTTAGCCATTTGTCTTAATATAAAGTGTTAGTTTAAATACATGTTCTGCGTACATAAAAATCTAATCAAACATGAGTACTTAACATTAATGTTTAACGACATGGTGACACGTATTGACTCCAAATCCATTTAAAGGCAAAACCAGTAGAACTGGGCTGCCTCAAAGTATTATAAGCCAACCTTGAAGTGAGTTCTCCTGAAATTGTCTTAGACTAAACAATAACATTCCATCCGAGTTAAATACGAGCATCCAATATATTACCACAACCTCCAGAAAAGCCAAAATAAAATATATGCACAAGTGCCAATAATAATCATCAAATTAGAAATCCAAACACGCCCCACAAGTGTGCATGCAACACGTAATGGAATATCCAGATTATCAATAGTAGTGTATCATAACTAGTTGTCAAGTCAAAAATAAATTTCGGAACATTAGCCAATTACCCAACGCGCATCTTCGTAATACTGCTAAAGTGTCTACTTATTCCAGATCAAATGAAGGATGTATAATTTTTCCGCTGCTGTTGTCAATTTATGAAATAATGATTATTAAGGTAACTCAACTAAAAATTCTTGGCTTGATAAATATATCGTGTCAGTTTAAAATTGTATGAAGCATTAGCCAAACATGATGAACGAACCAATCCGCCCTCAGCTAAAGGTGCACAACATTTACTCCATGCCACAAAGTAGGAATTATTCTTTTTATGAATATTTGCAGTCCCCTAAAAATTCCTCAAATCACTTTCAATATCTTTTAACAGAGGAAAAGGTGATTTATAAAGCATCACGGTATGAAATAGAGAAGCAAAAATAGTCATTCACCACCGCTCCCATTGACGAATACCTATTGAGCAGGTGAAATAACCTTTCGCCACCCCTCAAATCAAAATGGACAAATGAGCAGAAAAAAGAATGTGCTTGAGTAGATCACAAAACCTCCAGAAGAACCCTATTCCTAGAAGGACAACTTGAAGAAATGACAAATCACTGCTTCAAAAGCTTTTTTAATATCAATTTTACTGTCACGAAAAACCATCTGGTGGAGGGGTACTACTATCATCCAGATCAAACACAACTCTTCGAACCTCACAAGTAATGGCACAACCACTAGCATCTCGTTATGTAAAGATGAAATTCTTTTAAAAATGAGATCATCCAGAAATGAACAAATCTTTGCTAAGGTGTTAAACCCGTATAAATATATTTTCATTAAAATCAATGACATGATTCAAAATAACATGTAATTTTGAAGTAAGCTGCTACTAGTTAACCATCAATTCTTTTATTTTACCATTCCAAAATGAACACGATTCAAGGTTAGAAAAAAATTAGAATCACGATCCCCACTCATAAGCCAATGGTTGCATAAAAGTTATGAATAGAAATCATGTTGACATTAAAGAGGCCGATTAAGTCATACCTGACAATATATTTTCTCCCAAACCGAGCATCCAAATTACCATGGGTGTGAATACCATCTGAACCGAGATAAAAGTTGAGTAGCAACTGCAATTTCCTTAAAAGTATTCTTAAATACTTATTTGTTTCATTGTTTCGCCCTTTTTTAACTCTTTAAGCTTGAAAACCACTTTTGTAATAGGATTTGTCCTTTAACAGGCAATAACCAAACCTCACGAACCAAAGGAGTGAAAAAAGCCACATCTTCTGGAATTGAAATGGACGAGGCACACATGTTGGCAAAATTCCAAAAGTGAAAATGAGCGGATGGTGATTGGAAGATAAACAATGTAGAACCTCCAAAATCACTGAATTTCATTAATCCAGAAACCTAGTGGATGCTAAAGCTTGATCCAAATATGCTGATACAAATCCCGTAGTCCCAATAAAAGCATCAACTAGACATAGGGAACGACGGAATTCGATTTCATTCTTGCACACCCAAAACAACATTGAAATCACCAATTAGACATAGGTTATCCTTAACCACCGACTAAAGGGTCAACCTAAAGCTGTCACCTAAAAATGAGGTAAATTGCACTTTTGGTCCGATTAGTATTTGTGCTCATGAATTTGATCATTTTTCTAACACAAATGGTCTCGTAAGAATTATTTTTATCAAAACTAATGGATTAACGTAGGACCAAAAGTATAATTTATTCTAATGAATGACACTAAACATGCTAAGAAAATGACCGAAAAAGAATGTGGGACCAAATTTGTTGAGCATAATATGAGACCAAAAGTGTAATTTATCCCCTCATTATTTTTGCATGTACAAATCCCAACGAACAGCTCCCAAAATGGCCAAACATTCCAGCACAATGCACTGATCAGAACAAGAAGACAATGATAGAGGAAGGGCTAGCTCCTGTCTACATAAAATTAAAATGTTAAGACGAGATAAGATATGACTACACAAAAAAAATTAGTCTTATTTTTCCAATTACTAAGTAACAGCACGAACCTAGAGTGTTAAAACTGAGGTGGACAACGCTCGGGATTTTGGTTGTTACATGTGAGAGACGTGTGAGATTTAAATTAGTTTGTTCCCTACTATAATAAGACTTAATTATGGCAGTGTACTTGTTGACAGCCTAAGGAATGCTCAGAGTGGTAGTATTTGTAAAGATAAAGTTATTACCCTAAGTGGTTTTAAGTTTAACCTAATTTGAATCTAATTTACAAGTGTGTCCTATACTGTGTATTTATTTTGATTAAAGTCCTTTTTAGTAATAAATTAAAAAAATTATAATATTTAATTTGTCGTATTGGAGGATAATATAAAATTATTTAACATTTATTTTATTATATATATAGATAATCATAAAAGATTATTTTATTTCACTTGTAGGATGACTTATTATTATATAAGTATATTTAAGGAAAATCAAGAACATAATATTTAATTAAATTTAATTTGTTATGATTTAAAAAAGTTAAAAAATATTATTAAAAAAAGAACATAATACTATACAAGATTTATTTTGTTTCGATTAAAATAAATAAAAGAATCATATATTTAGCTACTCTTTTAATGATAATAACAAAAGAGGATTAGATAAATAAAATCTAGACTTAATATGTCACAAAAAGTATTTTATTTTGATTAAAGAAAATAAAAAAAATATAATAAGGCTTAGCCACTAATGATAATAACAAAAGATGATTAGAACTGCAAATAATTAATAAAATCAATAATCATGTATTTTAATAATTTGCTTATAAAAAAAAAAAAATATTATTAAATTTTATAATATATATATATATATATATATATCAACAAATATAAATATGATGATTAGATCACCACTACAATATAATGTGATATTGAGATAATAATGTGATCTATAAATAAAAATAAATTTAAAAGGTTTAAAATAAATAGATATGTCAATTATGTAGAAAAATAATAATGAAGTTGAGATTAAACCAAAATATAATTGAATTGAGATAATAAAAATTTCAGGTCCAACACATTAATAAGTTAATCATAAAAATATATATTAAATCTTTGATAATCAAATTTTAATTCCTGTTCTATCATCAGATAAATATAAAATAAGATTATTTATTAATTCACACATCAAGAGAATTTAATTTATGTAAAATAACATATTAAATACAAACAAATCAAAAATAATAAATTTAGATTAAGTTGCACAAAGTGAACGCTAAAAAAGAAATTAGAAATAAAAAAAAAATTAACGCAATACCTTTGAGAATAGAAACTCTGGTTCTATCTTCCGTGTTATTTTAATCTGTAGGCTAGAGAAGACGATAGAGTAGAATGAATTAAAAAAAAAAATATATTATATTTGTAGATATAAACTACAATTAATGGATGAGATTAATAAAATTTTAATATAAGACAAAAATGAATTCTAAAACGTAGAGTAAATGAGAACATATATATTTTGAATTTGAGTATTTTGGTATCTTACAGTAACACACATATGTTCATGTAGTATACATTTTGGGACTGCGAGATAGTAACACATGTAAGGTATTATTACATTATGTTGGGACAATCAGGAAGTGTTTTGATTAGATCCCAAAACCCCTTAATGAATTTGCCTAAGTATAGTTGGTCAGGATGATAGTTTAGGATAGATATGTTAGAATAGATTCTTCTATTCACAGGTATTCAGTTCAGGGGGAACGTGTTGAAGACTGAAGACTGATGGAGAGACGTCTCAGAAGTCAGAAGTTAGAAGTCAGTCCAACCCTGAAGGCTTGATCACACTGAAGCTGATCAACCTGAAGCTGAAACCTGAAAAACCTAGGAAGAGTCCTGAAGATGCCTAGAAGCCATCCTGAAGAAGACCACTGACCCTGACAGAACTGAGTAGACTAAGCATGCTCAGAGAAGTCTTCGTCAGTGAAGGCTTAGTGTAACCTTGATCAGGCTGAACGTCCTTCTGATGTTCATAAGTCCTGACTTGGGCTTAGTATCAGTTAACATGATACTTATAAGTCCTAAGACCCAAAGGTTACACGTACAAAATGGAAGTCTGAGGAAGCAAAAGGAAGGTCAGAGTCTCTAACAAAAGACAAACATTTATCCTGAGTTAAGAACGAGAAACTCAGAGTTATAAATGTACGAGGATCAGTAAAGTCAATACCAACAAACTAGCCGTTGGACAAGCGACCAGTTAGAAGGCGATACGTATGTACGGAGACTGAGCACATTTAATGCTTCTCAGAGGTGCAGGCGGCGAATCAGAAACTTTACCATACTAGGTATGGTCCCTGTCAGACAAGGACAACCAAACCTGCACCTACCCTAAAATAGAAGGTTTGAAACGGATCTCTTTCCAACGGATCTTTTTCAAACCTCCTATAAATACAGAAGACCTTGCCCCCATTCAACGTTACGGGAAATTTCCAAGTGAAAGCACTCTCAAGATTCCAAGCACTCAAAGCAGATTTGAAGCAACACTCTGAACCTTAAGTTTCCCTAGTGTTGTTGTAGGAATCTCCTCTGTATTATTTGCTTAGAGTATTGATCCCATCCTTAGCTTTGATTTGTTAGAGGGATCAATACAAAATAGTTGGAAAACGTGTAAAACCAAACCCCTCAGTTTGTGAGTTGGTTGGTTTGTTTGTAAGGACTGGGACTTGTAAAACCACCCAGGCGTCAGTTCCTAAGAGAGGAAGTTGGCTACTCGTGTCCCTTGGCACGTAATATCCAAGTACTTATTCTCAGGGTTTTGAGGATAGCTTCCTGTTCAATCAGGTTGTGGACGTAGGAGTTGGTTATCTCCGAACCACGTTAAAAAGACCCTTGCGTACTGATTTACTTTTTGTTCAGGATCATAATTGTCATACATATTAAACTGAGCATCCTTGCATCGTTTCTGAAAACCATCAGGACTGACTTGTCTCAGACTTGTCATCCTGATCAGTAAACTGTGCACCAGCCTTAACCACGTTTTCACTAAGCAAAACTGATAAGTTTTCAAAACTAAAACGAGTAAACTTAAGGGCTCACATTCCGCACTAAATTGAGCTTACTGAGATAGCTATCCAACTGACTTGCTTCCGAGCTGTCAGTAGGTGGGTTATCTCTACTGAGCTTCTGAGAGCACAACTCTGACCTAGCCTATCTGGTTCAACACTGACCCATCCCTACTGCCCCTGAGGACTGTCAGTTTATAGAACACATCAGGATCTTCCTGACTAGGTTTTGAAAGAGCATTTTCCTGAGACTTTCGGGAAAATATGACATCAGTGTATTCCCCCCCATACACTGATTTATACTCGTTTCGGGACCAACAAGTGGTATGAGAGCAGTGGTTCAAAAGACCACTGACTTTGTTTAGCAATAGTTTCTGAGGAGAAACTTTTGGTGGTCAACTGAACAGATCTTGTTTCTGAAAACTTGCATTCATGGCACCCGGTTCTAAACGCCTCGAAGGTAGTCTTCCTGAATTCTCTATTGACAATTATGATTATTGGAAATTCAGGGTCCTTGCACACCTCTACTCCATCCATGATCAGATGCCACAGGTGATTGAGCATGGTCCAATAAGGTTCATGAGGAATCTTCAGAGGACCTGGCCTGTTGCTGGTAATGTTCCAGTACCAGTTGCCAGTGATGAAGAAGTGGAGAGGTCCGCTCTTACTGCTGATCAGATTAAGCAAATCGGACTGGATAATGTTGCAAAGAACATTATACTCAACACCATTTCTTACGAGAATTCGGTTAGATTCATGCACCTGAAGACCGCAAAGGAGATCTGGGATGCATTGAAGGAGATGAGTGAGGGATCAGAGAAGATCAAGGAGAACAAGAGAGATCTTGCTATCAGGAAGTTTGAGGCCTTTTAGATGTTAGAGGGAGAGTCCATCGATCAGATGGAAGCTCGGTTCATCAAGATGATGAACGAGCTAGCAACCCTTGGGAAGGAGTTTCCCAAGAGGGAGGTGTCATCTAAAATCATGAACTGTCTCCCTGAAAGATGGGACACAGGAGTGATCTTGTTAAAGAACACTCAGGACCTCACAAACATTACTCACTCTCACATTTTCTCAGAGTTAAAGGCTCTGGAATTCGACCTCGATAAGAGGAAGACTAAGGGTGCTGCCAGTGAGGAAGTCAGTGAGGAGAAGACACCTGAGAAGGAAAAGAGCGTGGCTCTTAAAGCTACTCCTGAGCCTGAGGGTGGATCTGGCTCGAAATCACTGAGAGATATGAGCAAGGACGAGCTAGCCCTAGAGTACAGCCTGTTGGCCCGGCGTTTCAAGAAACTGAACTCTCGATTCGGCAGGTATAAGAAATTTTATACTGACTCCCGTGATAGCAGGTATTCCAGCCCCAGGAGATCGAGCCCCCAGAGTGAAGAGAGGTGGGGTTCGGATTCCAGGAGAGATCGTGATGAGCCTGAGCGGCGTAGAGATGAGAAGAGGAGAGATGATGAGCCCAGAAGATCCAGCTCCAAACCTGAAAGATCATCAGGGAGCAGGAGGGAGTCGTCGGACAAAAGGTACACTAACAAAAAGGGTGTTACTGATGTAGATCTCTACTACCATTGCCACAAGATCGGATATTATCAGTATGATTGTCCGGAGCTCAGCGCTCGAGAGAGAGAAGATCAGAGAGCCAAGAGGGAGCTCAGGGCATCAGACCGGAAAGCAATACTTGCTGAGGATTCCTCAGATTCAGATGGCCCAGGACGCCGGTCCCCTGAACTCTTCTCCGATGAGGAGTATGATGACCTCTGGCTGATGGCAGATGATGAGGTATGTTCTTCTGCCTCTTCTCCTGATCACGCACCTGAGCTTAGCTCAGACTCAGCAGGAGAACTCGACCTTCAGCTCGCCTTAGAGCAATTGATGGTTGACTTCTCTAGGCTGCAGGAGACTCATACTCACACAGTGGATGTGAATGCACAGCTGAGTGGGGAAAACGATCGGTTAACTGAGTCTCTCAGAGTGAGAGATACTGAGGAAGCCCTCAGATTAGTACATCTTCAGGAAGAGTTGCTTCATGCTCAGAACAAGCATGATGAAGCTCCACTGGAGGTGGAAAGACTGAAAGGTGTAATCAGCTCGCTGATTGAGACTCGTGACACTAATCTGTTCCTTGCTGAGGAACAACTGATGATTGAGCGACTTGCACTGAGAGAGATGTTCAAAACTGAGTGGCAAGCTCGCCTTTGTGCTGAGCAAACTGCTTGGGATCTTGAACTGATCTCAAAATAGAAAGCTCATGAGGAGTTGGTGCTTCAATAAACCACTGAAAATAAGGCCCTGAAACAAAAGAATGGGCAACTTGAGGGAAAGCTGAAGAAGTTACACGAGTCTTCCCTAGTGGTTGATGAGTTAACAAGTTTCTCTCAGCATACCGATGGTGCCAAAGCTGGGTTAGGCTATGATGCCTCAAAAGACCCAAAGGGCAAGAAGAAGAGAGGTGCTTCAAGGAGCAACTCTCAGAAGAAGTTTGTCCCTGTCCTAACTGACGACCAGAGCCCAAGTGTTGCTCGTCAGGATAAAGGCAAAGGGAAGGAGAAAGTGCCTGAACGTGTCAGGCAAAGGACTGAGGAATCTAGGCCAAAACCTAAGGGAATGGCCTAGGCTCCTCATCCTGAGTCGAAGAAGAAGGATCATGGGAACTCCAAGGCTAAGCCAAGGAATTCTCAGGCTGGAAAGAATTCTACTCCGAGCACGTCTCAGGCTCAGCCTCAGAATGCTGATGATAGAAGGAACTATGGTCAGGGAAGGCCTCAGGCAAGGCCGAGGAATACTGAGGTCCGGACACCTCAGGTAGGGCACAGGGCCCATCAGGTGCGTTACAATCCTCAGGGGAGAGGGACAAACCAAATGGCCCCTGAAAGGCAACGGAGACCTGACTCCGGAAACACTCAGGCCAGACGTCAAGTGCCAAGAGGTCAGGCCCGAGCTGCTCCTTCCCGGGATCAAACTCAGCCCAATGCACCCAGGCCAAAGAAGAACAGGAGGCCCGCCCCCAGGAATCAATCCATGACCCCTGAACCTCAGGCTGACACCCATACACCCTCAACTTCCCAGGCACAAAGGAAGAAGAGGACTGTGTATGTAGATGTTTCAGGGAGACAGGTTTACACTTCTGATGCTATCAGAATTGTTAAACAAATTTGGATCCCGAAGGGTATGGCTGACACTGTAGGACCCAATTACAGGTCGCTACGGGCTACAAGAAAAGGAAGGAGGATCTGATGAAGGACTGATACTTGGACTCAGGATGTTCCAGGCACATGACCGGATTTCGTGATCTCCTTTAGGACTATGTAGCTCAGGAAGGCCCGCAGGTAACCTTTGGTGATAACTCTAAGGGTTTCACCAGGGGATTCGGTACCCTTGTTGTTGGTTCTGTTAAAGTCCTGAATGTTTCCTTTGTTGAGGGTCTCAGGCACAACCTGCTTTCGGTCAGTCAGTTTTGTGACCGTGGTTATAGTGTAGAATTTACATCTAACATATGTCTCGTTAAGGACAAATCTACACTGCAGGTTCTGATTAAAGGGGTCAGGAGAGGCAATGTTTATTTTGCTGATTTTAAGAGTAGCTCTCCTGAAACCTGCTTGGTCGCTAAGAGCACTTCTGAGCTCAGTTGCCTTTGGCATAAACGCCTGAGTCACTTAAACTTCAAGATTATTAACAAAATTTCTAGACATTCTCTTGTAGATGGTCTACCTAATGAAGTTTTTAGCAAAGACCACGTGTGCGGAGCGTGTCAGGAAGGCAAGCAAACCAAAGCTTCATTCATAGAGAAAGATGCCTTCTCAACTGACAGAGTGCTTCAGCTCCTGCACATGGATCTCTTTGGTCCAATTACTCCTGTCAGCATGAATGGTAGGAAGTATACCCTTGTTGTTGTTGATGATTATTCCAGATACACATGGGTTATTTTCTTGCTGAACAAGAAGGAGACTCATGTCAAGCTTCCAGAGTTAGTCAAGCAATTGAGTACTGAACAGGGTCAGAGCATAGTCAGGATCCGATCAGATCGAGGAACAGAGTTTAACATGGTATTGCTCATGAGACTTCTGCAGCCAGGAACCCTCAGCAGAATGGGGTAGCTGAAAGAAGGAATCGGACCCTGAAGGAAGCTGCCAGGACCATGTTGGCTGAGTCAGGACTACCCAGAAGTATTGGGCTGAAGCAATCAACACTGCTTGCTACACTCAGAACCGATCTATGCTGAACAAGCAACATGCTCAGACACCATATGAGACTTGGAGTAAAAGGAAGCCTCGTATCTCCTATTTCCATATCTTTGGGTGTAAGTGTTTCATCCTGAACAATGGGAAAAAGCAGCTTAAAGCCTTTGATAGTAAGTCTGATGAGGGAGTTTTTTTAGGATACTCCTCAGTCAGTAAAGCTTTCAGTGTGTATAACTGTTGGACTCTTTGTGTGGAGGAAACACCTCATGTTGTGTTTGATGAGACTGCATCTATGCGTAGAAAACAGGTTCCGAGTTCTGACACTGAGGCGATTACCAAGAGGGTGACGAGACTGACCCTGAAGAATCCTGAATTCAAGATCAGGATGGAACTCAGGCCAACCCTCAGCAAGCCCCAGCCTCGGAGAATGTTGAGTCTCAGACGGAGGGACAGACTCAACCTGAGGTACGTACTGTCTGTGATGATGCTTCTGCACCTGAGATAATTACAGAGTCCAACTCAGTAGGGGGAACCAATGTCCCTGATATTGGACAACCCTCTGGGAATGGCTCAGTGTCCCCTGTTCTTGTTCGTTTCGGTTCTTTACCTATTATTGCTGAAACTAACATTTCAGGTTCAGGAGAAGGAACGTCAGTAGCTCCCAGTGCAGCTGTCAGTAGGAGGCGGTGGCTAGATGATCACTCATTGGCTGACATCATTGGTGATGTTAATGAGGGGGTCAGGACGAAGTTGTCCTTTGGTGAGAGCGCTTTGTTCTGTTGCTTCCTGAGTGATCAGGTGCCTAAGAACATTGAAGAAGCTCTTGCTGACCCCAACTGGATCCTAGCCATGCAGGATCAGCTCAACCAGTTTGAGCAGAATCAGGTTTAGGAGTTAGTTGAAAGACCTAGGCGTCAACATGTTATTGGCACCAAGTGGGTCTTCAAGAACAAGAGGGATGAGAAGAATGTTGTTGTTAGAAATAAGGTCAGTGTTGGTCCCGAAATGAGTTAAATCAGTGTATGGGGGGGAATACACTGATGTTAGATTTTTCTGAAAGACTCAGAAAAATGCTCTAACGCACTCAGTCAGGATTCCCTGAAGTACTCAGTACGCTGAAGGTCCACAGGGGCAGCAGGGACTGTTCAGTAAAGAGTCAGATAAACTGAGTGTGTGTAATGTGCTCGGAGGCTCAGTAGAGATAACAAACCTACTGACTGCTCGGAAGCGAGTCAGTTGGACTACTATCTCAGTGAGTCAGAGTACGTGCGGAAAGTGAGCCCTTAGATTCTACTCGTTTTAGTTTCTGAAAACATTTTCTCTGAGTCGCTTAGTAAATTGGTGGTTAAGGCTGAGTGCACAGTATTCAGATTCAGGATGATTGATTCAGTCCTGAAGTTAAAACCAATGCAGTATGTTCAGTTTAATATGATGACATTTATGATCCTGAACAAAACAGTAAATCAGCACACAGGGGACTTTTTAACGTGGTTCGGAGATAACCAACTCCTACGTCCACGACCTGATTTAACAGGAAGCTATCCTCAAAACCCTGAGGATAGGTACTTGGGTTTTACGTGCCAAGGGACACGAGTAGCCAACTTCCTCTCTTAGGAACTGACCCCTGGGCGTTTTACAAGTCCCAGTCCTTCTAACCAACCGATCTCACACCTTGAGAGGTTTGGTATTCTGGTTTCCAACTAAGATAGCTCTAGCAATACAAAACAATGCTAAATAATAGAGTTATCGATCTAAGCAAATACAAAGTGAATCCTACTACAACACTAGGGAAATTTAATTGCAGAGTGTTGTTTATGATATGCTTTGTGTTCTTGGATTCTTGAGAGTTTTCTCTTGGAAATTTCCCGTTAACCTTGAATGGGTGCAAGGTTCTCCATATTTATAGGCGAGATTCAAAATAGATCCGTTGGAGGAGATCAAATCAAATCTTTCCTATTTTAGGTAGATTGCAGGCTAGAAATACTGTTCGACCTACCCGCCATGCTTATTCTGGCAAGTTGTCACATCACCTGCAACCTTTTTGAGACGCATTAAATGCCGCATTAAATGCTGTGCAGACTCCGTGCTTGCGTGTCGAAAGATCATTGACTCTCCGCTATAACGGCTAGTTGACCTTCAGACATTTATCCTTCCTCGTACATTCAATGCTCTGAGTCTCTTGTTAATAACTCAGTCTGAACGTGTGTCTTAATGGAGTCTTACTGACATTCTCTTTGTCTCTTGTCCCATAGCATAAATAACCTTTTGCTTTGGACTTACATGATTCAGGTGATCTGAACCACAGCCTGAGTCAGGTCCTATGTGCATTCAGCACAGCCTGATAGGTTATTCAGCTCAGTATGTGTTACCTTTTTGCTTCGGACTTACAGGATTCAGGTGAACTGAACCAAGGCCTAAGTCAGGTCCTATGTGCATTCAGCACAGCCTGATAGGTGACACTTACTCTTCACTGACTGACTTCTGTCCTGAGTATGCTTAGTGTACTCAGTAGAAACATCAGCCAATGGTACATCAGGATTGACTTCAGGATGAATCAGCAGGCTTCGATCTTCAGCTTTAGAACAGACAATCTTCAGCGAGATTGACTGACTCCTTCAGGATGGTTTACACTTCAGGCTTCAGTAAATTGGGTCGACTCCAATATTCTCCAGTCTTCAGCATGGTCCTCCTGTACTGAATCTCTAACCTAACTATCCTGAACACTATACTTAGGCAAATTCATCAGGGGTTTTGGGATCTAATCAAAATACTCAGATTGTCCCAACAGCCAGACTAGTGGCAAAGGGTTACTCTCAGGCCGAAGGGATCGACTATGATGAGACCTTTGCTCCGGTCGCAAGGTTGGAAGCAATCAGGTTGTTTCTGGCATATGTAACATTCAAGAAGTTCAAAGTTTATCAAATGGATGTGAAGAGTGCCTTTTTGAATGGTGTACTGAACGAGGAGGTTTATGTGGAACAACCTCCAGGGTTCGAAGTCGGAGTCAAAGTCTATCACCTAAACAAATCTCTTTATGGCCTGAAACAAGCTCCCAAAGCTTGGTATGATACACTCTCCCAGTTTCTGATAGACCGGATTTGTAAAAGGATCAGTGGACAGGACCCTCTTCAGGATTACCGAAGGGGAGGACATTCTCTTGGTTCAGATTTATGTGGATGACATAATATTTGGATCTTCCAACCTGAAGCTTTGTGAGAAATTCTCCAAGCTGATGACAAGAAAATTTTAAATGTCAATGATGGGAGAGATGAACTTCTTTTTGGATCTCCAGGTCAGGCAAACTGACTCCGGAATCTTCATAAATCATTCCAAGTATGCCAGGGACTTGATTAAGAAGTTTGGAGTTCAGTCCAGCAAAGTCTCACGTATTCCCATGAACACAAATGAGAACATGGATCCTGACAAGGAGGGGACCTCAGTGAATCAGACTGAATATAGGGCACTGATTGGATCTTTGTTGTACCTGACTGGAAGTCATCCTGACATCACTTATGCAGTAGGAGTTTGTGCAAGGTATCAGTCTGATCCGAAGAAGAGTCATCTAGAGATTGCCAAAAAGATACTGAAATACCTTAGAGGTACTGTCAATTTAGGACTTTGGTATCCCTCAGATGACAACCTAGAACTGACAGGGTATTCTGATGCTGACTATGGAGGCTGTCAGATTGATAGGAAATCAACCACAGGCACATGTCAGTGTCTAGGGAGCAAGCTGATCTCTTGGTTTTCAAAGAAACAAACAAGTGTTGCAACATCTACTACTGAGGCTGAGTATATGGCGGCAGGCAGTTGTTGTTCCCAGATCCTGTGGTTGAAGCAACAACTGAGAGACTACCAAATAGAGGCCACTGA
>JAPKLY010002667.1:0-23079 GCA_026898435.1 Prunella vulgaris | reverse complement strand
CTATTTTATCCTGAACAACTATACTTAGGCGAATTCATCAGGGGTTTTGGGATCTAATCAAAATACTCAGATTGTCCCAACACTGACAACTCTCTGCCAACTTTGAAGGAGATAGAGAAGAGATTCCTTGACTGGTTGCAAGTTCCGCTCAGCAGCAGAAGATCTCTCCTCATGTAATAGTCCAGCTGAGTCAGCTGAGGATTAGGTATCTTCATTTCTGATTGTTCTTTGTCTTTTGATTTTAATAAAGCTTTATGATTCCAGACAACTACTTGTTGTCAGCTGCGTTTTGATTCTTGTTGGTCCTGAACGAGTATAATCAGTGTATGGGGGGGGGGAATACACTGATGTCAGATTTTTCTGAAAGACTCAGAAAAATGCTCTAACACTCTCAGTCAGGATTTCTTGAAGTACTCAGTATGCTGAAGGTCCACAGGGGCAGCAGGGACAGTTCAGTAACGAGTCAGATAAGCTGAGTGTGAGTACAGTGCTCGGAAGCTCAGTAGAGATAACAAACCTACTGACCGCTCAGAAGCTAGTCAGTTGGACCACTATCTCAGTGAGCCAGAGTACGTGCGGAAAGTGAGCCCTTAGTTTCTACTCGTTTTAGTTTCTGAAAACATTTTCACTGAGTTTGCTTAGTAAACTGGTGGTTAAGGCTGAGTGCACAGTATTTAAGATTCAGGGTGATTGATTCAGTCCTGAATAGAAAAACGATGCAGAATGTTCAGTTTATTATGATGACAGTTAAGATCCTGAACAGAACAGTAAATCAGCACACAGGGAACTTTTTAAAGTGGTTCGGAGATAACCAACTCCTACATCCAAGACCTGATTTAACAGGAAGCTATCCTCAAAACCCTGAGGATAGGTACTTGGGTTTTACGTGCCAAGGGACACGAGTAGCCAACTTCCTCTCTTAGGAACTGACCCCCGGGCGTTTTACAAGTCCCAGTCCTTCTAACCAACCGATCTCACACCTTGAGTGGTTTGGTATTCTGGTTTCCAACTAAGATAGCTCTAGCAATACAAAATAATGCTAAATAATAGAGCTATCGATCTAAGCAAATACAGAGTGAATCCTACTACAACACTAGGGAAATTTAATTGCAGAGTGTTGTTTATAGTATGCTTTGAATGCTTGGATTCTTGAGAGCTTTCTCTTGGAAATTTCCCGTTTGCCTTGAATGGGTGCAAGGCTCTCCATATTTATAGGTAAGATTCAAAATAGATCCGTTGGAGGAGATCAAATCAAATCTTTCCTATTTTAGGTAGATTGCAGGCTAGAAATACTGTTTGACCTAACCGCCATGCTTATTCTGGCAAGTTGTCACATCACCTGCAACTTTTGAGACGCATTAAATGCCGCATTAAATGCTGCGCAGACTCCGTACATATGTGTCGAAAGATCATTGGCTCTCCGCTCTAATGGCTAGTTGACTTTCAGATATTTGTCCTTCCTCGTACATTCAATACTCTGAGTCTCTTGTTAATAACTCAGTCTGAACGTGTGTCTTAATGGAGTCTTACTGACATTCTCTTTGTCTCTTGTCCCATAGCATAAATAACCTTTTGCTTTGGTCTTACATGATTCAGGTGATCTGAACCATGGCCTGAGTCAGGTCCTATGTGCATTCAGCACAGCCTGATAGGTTATTCAGCCCAGTATGTGTAACCTTTTTGCTTTGGTCTTACATGATTCAGGTAAACTGAACCAAGGCCTAAGTCAGGTCTTAAGTGCATTTAGCACAGCCTGATAGGTAACACTTACTCTTCACTGACTAAGTTCTGTCCTGAGTATGCTTAGTGTACTCAGTAGAAGCATCAGCCAATGGTACTTCAGGATAGTCTTCAGGATGGATCTGCAGGCTTCGTTCTTCAGCTTCAGACCAGGCAATCTTCAGCAAGATTGACTGACTCCTTCAGGATGGATTGCACGTCAGACTTCAGTAAATTGGGTCGACTTCAATATTCTTCAGTCTTCAGCATGATCCTCCTGTACTGAATAACTAACCTAACTATCTTGAATTATTTTATCCTGAACACCTATATTTAGGCAGATTCATCAGGGGTTTTGGGATCTAATCAAAATACTCAGATTGTCCCAACAATTTCCCCCTTTTTGATGATTCCAAAACCCTTAAGCAAATTCCTATTCATCTATACAATCAACTGACTTAGTCAGTGAGAATAACTCAGTACCACCTGACAAACTAGGTACTTAGTCTATAAGATGAAAACAAGGAATGTGTTAGTACAGTTCTTGATAAGGATTCAGAAAAGTAAATTCAGGAGTCAACAAGAAGTTGTACTCAGGAAAAGTAAATAACTTCATTGGTTGATAAGACAGTACAAGTATCCTGAAGCTATTACAAAATTTCTGAACAACTAGCTCCTGATATAGTCTTCATCCTTATTCCAAGCAGTCAGTGGAATCTCGTACATCTCCAATACCTGGTTCAGGACCTGCTTCATCCTGTTTCGATCAGCAACGGCCCTGGCAGCTCGTCCTACTCTGATGACTTCTTCAGATATTGCTTTCCGGTCCAGTTGCTTGGAGTTCCTAAAGAGTGGAGGAGGGTACTTGATAAATTCCGGAGGAGCGATCTCGACTCCTTCAATGTCAGCATGTCTGATGATATCAGCCCAGAGATCAGGGTGCTCCTGTGCCATCCAGTGATGGAGTATGGCGTCTTTTTCTTCAGTTAGATCGTCCCATAACCCTACCACATAGAATAGGTAGGCCCACCTATTCCGGATCGGAATCCACACCTCCAATAGCTCTATCGGGATGAAGTCTTCCACAAACTTCAGAGGAGGGCTTTGATCTGAACTGACCACCAATTTCCTCTAAGTCTTTATCCGAGATCCAGAAGACACAGATTTCTTCTTCTGAACCTGCGAAGTCAGGTACTCATTGGACTCCTTCAGGCGCTGGATCTGACTGAGGAATGAAATCTCCTTCATTTTTGCTATCTTTTCAGCTTCAGTCATCACCATTTTCTTCTGAGTGGTCAGCCCAGTTTGCATTTGTTCCTCCATTTCCTTGTACAAAGGCTTCAGAGCGGGGTCCTCAGATGACCTCAATCTTTTCGGCTCTGAACCTTCAGCAGCTTCGATGGCAGCGACGGACCTTGTCCTCTTTCTTTTCGCCGCTATCAGTTCAGGGGGAAAGTTTTTCTTCTTAGCTTTACCAGTAGTGGCAATTTGCTTCTTTCCTTCTTCCCCCTTTTTGGCATCATCGTCATTTATCCGTTTGACAACTTCATCTACTGACTCCGCCAATAGTGTAAACTGACCATCCATCTCAGTCTGCTTCCCTTGCAATTGCCCAATCTTCCTGGCCATCCCTCTCAGGCCAACACTTAGCTTATCGACGGTTGAATTATGCTCAGCTTTTAGCCGTCCTTCAAAGCTCATCATCCGATTGTTCAGGGCAGTGGCAATTGCATCCTTCTCCTGTTCAGACATTTCATTCAGCATTTCCTCTTTCAGTTCAGCTCGAAGCTTAACCAACTTCTCATCAACCAGTTGGTTAACTTTCTCAGATAATTGTTGATCCAGAAAAGTGGCGAGCTTATCCTTCTGCTGAGTCTGCACATCTGAGACCATCTGATTGCAGCAGTGTATGGCACTTTTAGCTTGCTCGGAGATAGCAGTAAGATCTACTGAATGTTGAGTTCTGACTTCTCCAAGAAGATCGATTGTAGCATGCATATCAGTGGCCATATCATTCAGGTCACGGTCCAGTCTGTTCACTTTCTTGTTCAGAGTTTCAGAATTTGTACCAACCCTACTTGCTTTTTGCTCAACGAGAATCACCCTCCTGTGCAGATTGCCAAGAGCTCGTGAGGAATTCTGAAGATATAGAGATTCGGGTGTGGTCCATTTTCCTCTGACTCGGACCATGCCTGGTGGACCTTCTCCTGAAGCCTCCGCAATCCCGGGTCCCAGGATTGCTTCATCGGCCGGTGCACTGACTCCCTCAGTGCCACCTTGCTGATCATCATCAGCAATCTCCACAACTTCCATCTCAGTCTCCTTCTCCTCTCCCTGCTCTTCCTCAGCTTTCTGAATCTCAAGCTCAGGATAAGTTCGGCGGACTGTTTTGATAAAATCCACCATCTTAATCAATTGATGTAGAGAGTTCACATCAAAATGATCAAAGAGGGCGGCTTCTAACTCTGCAATGCAGTCCCATCCTTTGGACTCTCCTAGCTGACTGAGCTCAGACCATGTAGCGTTTCTGATCATGGCAAAAGTGCGGAGTTGCACCACTGCCTCCTTCTGAGCTTCAGAGAGGTCAGGAAACCTTCTCTCCACCATTTCAGCTGCCTCCTTTTGAGCTTCAGAGAGGTCAGGAAACCTTCTGAGCTTCAGAGAGGTGCTAGGAGTGCTTCCGGTTCTGGTTTTGAACCAACCGTCAAGTAGAAATCACTCATTTTAAAACTTAGTGTCCTCAAAGGAGTAAAAGATCAATCAAGCAAAAATATATAAATATAATAACATGAAATGTAATATAAATAGAAAAAAAAATCTAATTTGGTTCGGGGTATTACATCCTACCCTCCTAAAAAGAAATTTCATCCTCGAAATTTGACTTACCAAGGTGATCAAAGGCTTGCGGATACTTCGCGCGGATCTCATCCTCTCGTTCCCAAGTGGCCTCCTCCTTGCCGTGTCGGCTCCAGTGAATTAGTACTAGAGGGACCTTCTGATTCCTCAAGGTGTGCATTTTTCTTCCCAGTATGGACACCGGTACCTCTTGGTATGCTAAGTCACGACTTATCTCTAAGTCCTTGAAGTTGATAATGTGGTTTGGGTCCCCAACATATTTTCGGATGGATGAGACGTGGAAGATGTTGTGCACTTGGGATAGCTCAGGTGGTAGGGCTAAGCGATAGGCTACGTCTCCGACCTTGTCTAGGATCTCAAAAGGTCCTATGAAACGGGGTTTTAACTTTCCCCTCTTCCCAAAACGAATTAGCCCTTCATTGGCGCGACTTGCAGAAAACCTTCTCTCCAGCCTCAAAATGAATGTCTTTTCTACGAGTGTCGGCGTACGACTTCTGTCGGTCCTGAGCTACTTTAATCCTTTCCTTGAACTTAGAGACAATTTTTGTAGACTCTTCCACTAATTCTGGCCCCAGAACCTTGCGAACTCCAACTTCATCCCAACAAATCGGGGATCTGCACCTCTTTCCATACAGCGCCTCATACGGTGCCATTTGGATCGTAGCTTGATAACTGTTATTGTACGCAAATTCCACCAACGGATGGTGCATTTCCCAGCTTCCTTCAAAGTCCAAGGCACATGCTCGCAACATGTCCTCTAGAGTATGAATCGTTCTCTCGGACTGCGCATCAGTCTGTGGATGGTAGGCCGTGCTAAACTTTAGGGTCGTCCCTAGGGCTCGTTGCAAACTCCTCCAAAAGTTTGATGTGAAACGAGGGTCTCGGTCTGAAACAATTGAGACTGGGACTCCATGCAATCGGACTATCTCTCCAATGTATAGTTGAGCTAGTTTATCCATTGTGTAAGTCATCCTGATGGGGATAAAATGGGCTGATTTCGTCAGTCTATCCACAATAACCCAAATAGCATCATGATTCCTGACGGTCTTCGGAAGTCCTGTGACAAAATCCATGGTCACGTTCTCCCACTTCCACTCGGGCATCTTGAGTGGGTGTAGTAATCCAGATGGCCTCTGGTGATCGACTTTCACCTGCTGACAAGTTAGGCACTTCCCCACAAATTGAGCGATTGATCGCTTCATGCCTCTCCACCAAAAGTTTTCCCTTAGGCCTCTGTACATCTTAGTCTCTCCGGGGTGCGCCGTGTAAGGTATGTTGTGTGCTTCCTTGAGGATCTCATTCCTTAACTCTTCATCCTTCGGCACACAAACCCTTCGTCCAAAAAGTAACATCCCATTATTATCGATGGAAAAGTCCTTATTGGTTCCGGCCTCCACTCGTGCCGTCAGTTTATTAAGAAATTTATCGCTCTTCTGTAACTCCATGATCCTTCCTTGAAGGGTTGGCTGCACTACGAGTGCGAAAATCAGGGATGGAACACAACACTGATTCACAATTTCTAATCTCAAACGGGAGAAATCCTCAATTAACAGCCTCTGTGTGGTAGGTATAGAATTGAGTTTTACGTTTCCCTTTCTGCTAAGGGCGTCAGCCACAACATTTGCTTTTCCCGGGTGGTAATGAATTGTGCAGTCATAGTCCTTTACCAATTCGAGCCATCTTCTCTGGCGCATGTTCAACTCCTTCTGCGTGAAGAAGTACTTTAGGCTCTTGTGATCCGTGTAGATTTCGCACTTTCCTCCGTAGAGATAATGCCTCCAAATTTTTAGCGCGTGGACCACTACCGCTAATTCCAGATCATGGGTGGGATAGTTTTGTTCGTGCGTTTTCAGCTGTCGTGATGCATAAGCGACGACCTTTCCATGTTGCATTAGCACACATCCAAGTCCAGATAAGGAAGCATCGGTGTAGATGACAAATCCTTCAGGTCCATCGGGGATGGTCAATACTGGTGCTGTGGTCAAACGCTTCTTCAATTCTCGTAAGCTTTCTTCACACACGGAAGTCCAAACAAACTTTTCTCCCTTTCTCGTCAGTTGTGTCAAAGGCTTTGCAATGCGAGAGAAATCCTGAATGAATCTTCGATAGTACCCTGCCAAACCGAGGAAGCTACGGATCTCATTCGCATTGGATGGTCTTTTCCAATCTATTATGGCCTCCAACTTGGCCGGGTCCATCTCTATCCCCTTTTCTGAGATGATGTGTCCAAGGAATATGACTTTGTCTAGCCAAAACTCACACTTGCTGAACTTTGCGTAAAGCTTTTCATGCCTCATTGTTCCTAAGACAATCCTAAGATGTTCTTCATGTTGTTCCTTACTCTTGGAGTATATGAGTACATCATCAATGAACACGATGACAAAACTATCCAAATATTGGTGAAACACTCTGTTCATCAAATCCATGAAGATTGCCGGGGCATTTGTCACTCCAAAAGGCATTACTGTGAACTCGTAGTGTCCGTACCGTGTCCTAAAAGCCATCTTCGGAATATCACCCTCCTTGACTTTCAGCTGGTGGTACCCGGATCTCAAGTCGATCTTTGAGAATACGCGAGCACCTTTCAATTGGTCGAATAAATCCTCGATCCGCGGGAGGGGGTATTTATTCTTAATTGTCAGTTGATTTAACCCCCTATAGTCGATGCACATTCGGAGGGATCCATCTTTCTTCTTGACAAATAGTACCGGTGCTCCCCAAGGCGAGGCACTGGGTCTGATGAACTTTTTCTCCAATAGGTCTTGCAATTGTTCTTTCAACTATTGCAATTCTTTGGGTGCCATGCGGTATGGGGCTTTGGATACTGGCGCTGCTGCAGGTACTAGGTCGATGGAGAACTCCACTTGTCGGTCTGGGGGCAGACCCGTTAGTTCTTCTGGAAATACATCAGGGTAGTCCCTTACCACTGGTATTGAAACTGGCGTTGCATCTTCCCTCACAACTTCAGAGATGCTGATTAAGTATCCCTGACTATTTCCTTTCCGTATAAGCTTTGCAGCTTTAACGGTGGAGATGACTCGTACTTCCATCCTGGACTTTATCCCACAAAAAGTGAAATGGTGACCCTCGGGGGTTTCAAGGTCAATTTCTCGGCTTGAACACCTAATGACGGCCTTATTCTTGGTAAGCCAATCTAGTCCTAAGATTAGATCGAATTCCTTCATTGCCTAAACATAAAGGTCGGCTTCCACAGAATGACCCCCAAGTTCAAACTTAAATCCCTTTGTTATAGTATCAATCTTTGATGATTCTCCCGAAGGAAAATTTACGCATAGGTCATCGCCTCTAGAGCATTTAACATTCTTTCGCTTTCTAAAACTCTCAGAAATAAAAGAATGTGATGCCCCCGTATCAAATAGTACATAAGCAGGAGTACTAAGAATTGATATCGTACCTGCCAAAGTCCCATCATGAGCCTCACATTCCTGTTCCTCCTCTCCACCGTAGATGGCATTCACCTGAGCTCTTCCTCCCTTCCCTTGAGCTGGGCCATTCCTGTTAGGAGGGTGGATGGGTCGGGCCTGCTGTCCAGCCTGGAAGTTCCGAGCAGGAGGCTGGTGAAACTGGGCATTCATTGTCTCAGCAGGTCGTGGGTTACCCAATGGAATCTGGTTGGCCTTTGGTGTCGTCGGGCACTCATTTGCCTTGTGACTGGGTTGGTGACAACGATAGCAGTTGGGCAACCCAGCCATACACCGTCCAGGGTGTCTCTTCTTACATATATTGCAGTATGGGGCCAAGTCACTCTCAGTCCTAGGGGCGGATGAAGTGTTTCCTTTCAGAGGTGGGTTCTGTTGGCGCTTGAAATTGGGCTGCCAGTTCTTGTTCGGAGCCAAGTCAGATGGGGTAGCCTTAAACTCCAGCCCTAAGCCAATGGAGACACTCAAGGCTCGGTCAAACACCTCATTGTAGCTTTGAAGCCTCAGTCCAGCTACTATCCCAGCAATCTCAGGGCGTAATCCCCTCTCAAATCGTCTAGCTTTCCTCTCATCATCCCCAACTAGGTATGTAGCATAACGGGATAGCCTATTTAATCGCCTCTCGTACTCAGTCACAGAGAGTATACCCTGTTTTAGATTAACAAACTCTGTCTCCTTCTGGTCTCGCAACACTTGAGGAAAATACCTCCTCAGAGTGGCTTCCTTGAATCCTTCCCAAGTGATTGCCTCTCGGGCAACTTCAGTCAAGGTCCGCTCATGTGATTCCCACCACTGAGCTGCATCTTCCGTCAGTTGGAACTTTGCACATGAAACCTTTTGTGCCTCAGTTAAGGTCATGTGGTTGAAAATCCTTTCCATCTCCAATATTCACTCCTCAGTTCGAGTGGGACCCTCCTTTCCAGTCAATTTAGGCGGCTGCAGACGCCTAAACTATTCGATGTACTCATTCGGTCAGGGTGCATAGGGGTGACCATTCGGTGGTGCTGGTGGTGGGATCTGCTGGTGAAGGTAGTTTTGTAAGGAGTTGAAGAACTCCCAAGCCATGTCTGCTCCGGATCCGGTATTCGGTGGATCCTGTCCCATAGATTCCTGAGACGGTTTCCCTCGATTCGCACGTGTCCTCCCGCGTCTGTGCATGTCGTAAGTCTGGAAAAAAGGGAGAGGTAGAAAATATTACTATTATAGGTATGAAAACAAAATCAGAATCCAATCACTTGTGATAACATAGTATGTAGCACTAAGCATACAATAGGGCAACAATGGTGAGCTCACGTTGCTGCAGTCAACGGCCGACGATTGGCTCAACTACAGTAGTCAGGAACCACACATATGAAATCAAACATTCAATCAGATAAAAGTAACTGATAGAATACGTAATACGCAAAAGATGCTTAATATATATATACTTTCAAAATAGGTTCGGAAAAAAAAATGAATTCTCCCTTACAAAATAGTACATCAAAATAAGAGTCAAGACAGTGTGAAGGAAAGAAATCTAAGGTCTACTAGTCCTAATACATATCGCAAAGGGGGACAAGCACTAAGGGGGAAAAGGCTTGACCCGGTCGGTCTACAAGGTCGCGCTAGGCCGCACTCCCATCGTCGCTCTTCGTCTTCTCTTAAGATGGATCTGACTCCTCGGGTCCTTCCTGGAACCCACTTGACTCAAAAAGCTTCCTTGATTCATCGCGTCCATCGCGAGCTCTGCCCACTCCCTTTCTCTTTCGTCACTCTGTGCAAGTTTGGCTCCTGCTTCCTCGTTCTCCGCCATTAGCTTCCTTATTTTCAGATCACGTCGCGCAATCTCCCCACGTAGTTTACTAGATACTGCGAGGTAGAAGTCTGCGTGTGCCTGATCATCTTCAGCCTTTCTTTTGGAGTCTCTACCCCGCCATCGTGCTTGCTCTGCCTCATTGGCCCTCAACATGAACTCCTCAGTTAAGGCATCAAAGTTCGTTTGAGCCCCTTCCTCAGAATCGTAGGTCGTGTGTGTGTCGAACGCTTCCTCGGCTATCCTTCGCCATTCTAGGAGTATTGTTCGTACCAAGCGTTGTGCAGCTTGGTGATCCCCCTCTCGGTACCCGGTATAGGCGGCACGATTTCAAACAGTGCAAAAACGTCGCAAATAGTCCTCCATGGTCTCCCTCAGTTGCTGACGCAATCCAAGATAGACCCTCATCTAAGTTCAAAAATGAAGAAAATATATACATATTAATCATATATACCGTAAAGGCTAGGGTTCGGCATACTAAGGGAAGGTTATAAATTCTATGAAGAAAAGAGAAATGAATTTTGATAATTGCACTCAATCATACCTTGGGTTGTTTGGCCGTAGGAGAGGATACATTCCCTTTAACAACTTCACCATTTCAAAAAAATTAAAGTTATGTGATTCACTAGATTTTTTTTTTTTTTTGAAACTTGTAAGAAATAAAATTTTGGCCAAAGTTTTATCCGTGGCTCTGATACCACCTGTAACGCCCCAGTTTTTCCAAAATGTTTCTTGGCATTCTAGAAACCCGAGTCGTCACTTAATGTCCAAAAATCCGGACTAAATTTTTTTCTTGAAAACTACAAGTAACATCACATGAACAGCGGAAGCATACATTAAGGTTATAAAACGCAGTGGCCATTTTCAAAATATCACACACACGATCGTTATAAAAGTTTGGCACAAAATAGATAGTTCTGATAAATATTACACACCATCATCGAGGAAATTATAAACATTTACCGCCTCGGCATATTTGTTAAGTCATATTAAAACTACTAGTCTCGTTTTCACGAGTAATTTAAAACACTTTGGTAGGGAAGTAGTATCACTCCTCCACTGGCGCAAACTCCCCGTCATCGAGACCTGAAAAAGGATTTAAAAGTAGGGGAGTGAGATTTGAATTCTCAGTGTGGGCGACCTGTACGCTACTATACATATTGGTAGTATGCAAACATATCATTTTGTAAAAACACTTTTCATAGCCACAAAGGCTCATCATTCATCATATAGCCCGTAGGCTCTGTCCACCGTGGCGCCTAGCTGCACAAGCCAGACCACTATATATCATTTGAGATACTTTTAATCATATAGCCCTCAGGCTCTGTCCACCGTGGCGCCTAGCTACAAAAGCCAGACCACTACATATCATTTGAGATATAGCCCTGAGGCTCTGTCCACCGCGGCGCCTAGCTACACAAGCCAGACCACTACATATCATTTGAGATACTTTACCCGTAGGCATTTGGGTAATAACCTTGTAATCGGACCCAAAGGTCAAAATATTTTCATTCAAATACACCAATAGTCTATATAATATTCAAGGCAATACAGTAAATGCCACCCACCTTAAACGCTTTCCTTTTTGCAAAACAATCACCGTTCCTTTCACCAGTAATTATCGTCACCATTTGCCCACTTAGACCTAGCACCATTCGTTGTATTTCAATTATTAATGTTTAAGAATTCTTGTTAAGATTTATACAATTAGTCCGATAAGGACATACACTTTACTTAGCATTTTTGTTCACTAAAGAAGTTAATAAAATGTTTTACAGTAATTAGTAGCTTGAGGTTCTTATCTAGGTGCATTTAGCATACTCAACTTTGTTAGGATCTTATAAGGTTTTTCGTATTTTCCTTTCTCAAGGCAAATAAGAAACATATGGTCCTTAATCTAAAATCAACACTAAATATCATGCCATTCACATAACTCATGCATTCACATAGAATTCACCAAGGCTTTAGACTAGTTTCCTCATGGGAAAATATTTTTTTTCCTTCTAACAAGGAAATAACACATAATCAACAATATTCAAGTACTGCAGTTTGCATGTTGACCCACACTTATACCAACTTGGAGAATTTTCTAAAAATATCAAAACTCATTCAAAAATCATGAAATTTTTACAGTGACTAACCCATCAAGTTTAAATTACATATAAAATTTATTTCATATCATTTGGTTTAGGAAAATATGAGTTCTAGGCTAGTTTCCAAAACATGGCAGATTGTTCCAGATTTTTCCAGAATTGAGCAACTTTCGAAATAATTTTGGTAATAATATTTACACATCTCCAAAAATCGTGAAATAAATCATGAAGATACTTAACTTCATGTAGTAATTTATCAAAATTATAAAAGAATTCTTTCATGAACAGATTACTCGCAGAAAATCCATACTTTAGAAATAAGGGGCATTTTATCACACTTTCTTAGAAAATTCATAACTTATTAATGAAAACTCCAAAAATGCTCAAACTAGATTCAAATTAAAGATAACTTGACGTAGTTTCCAACCATATAAGAATCATCCAAAAATTTATAACATATGAGGTCCGAATTCTGTACGAAATTCTAGGTCAGTGCATAAAGTGTGTGATTTGTGTGCATGCTTTCACTTACATTTTCAATTTCATAACTACCATGCAACCAACATTTTAACTCCTTCAAAAACATCATTCTAGACTTCATTCATCATGCATTTGAACATTGGAAAGTAATAATGTCCTAGGGTTTCATGGTCTCTAAAAATATGGAACAATAAACACACATAGCTCACATATACATGCAAGAAAACCAAATGTTTTGAGTTGGGGTTTTACAACCTTTGGAGCCTTTTTCTTGTTAACAAAAGAAGCTATATTGTCCCTTGACCCTTAAGCTTGTAGGAATGGAGCACCACTTGGAGGAATACTTTGGTTTTGAGCTAAAACAAGACAATGGAGTAAGTTAGGAGAAGTGGAGAGGAAAAACATGAACTTAGAAGAGAGAGGGAGAGATGTTGGCTTCCTCTTTGCAAGGAAATGACTCCAACCTTCAACCTAACTCCATGGATTTCTTGATACTTGAGGAAGGAAGCTCTCTTGTTGTTGGAGATGGGAGAAGAAAATCTCTCTACCCTTTGTAAGTATGGTGACCAAAAGTTGAGTGAGGGAGTGAGAAGGGAGTTTGTGGATTTTCTTTTCTTTGGGTTTCTTTGCTCAAGGTAGGGAATGAACTAAGATAATTCATATATAGAAAATGGGAGCATATGACCATTCAAAGTTACTCATTTGGAGGTAAGAGAAGTCAAGGTTAGGTAAGGGAATAGGAAAGAAGGTATGACTCCTTAATTTAGGGGTATGGTCATTTTTTTGACTTCACATTTCTTCATTCCAGCTGATAATTTCGGTCATAAGGGGATTTAGGAGAGGAATTTGAGTTCTAACTGTATTTTGGGACGCGATATGGCTTTTTGGGTTGAAAACGAATATTATTCGGTCGCATTTTGGGCTCCGAAAATTAATATTTTGCTCATTTTGTAAGCCTAAAATTTTATATCTTGTATTTGTTAATTAAAACTTATGTTTAACCCATTTTATTACTTAAGTTCTAATAAAGATCCGCAATTACTCGTCGGATCGAAGTGTTTCAAATTTTAGAGTTTTCGGTTCGACATTTGGCGACAAACGTCCAGGGTTTTATTTTTTATAAATCTTTTACACCCAAAGGGTCTTAAAATCCCTTTTAGAATCTTATTTCATTCATTCAAATGATTTATTAATATTTGATTCATAGTTACGGTGCTAGGAGTGCTTCCGGTTTCGGTTTTGAACCAACCGTCAAGTAGAAATCACTCATTTTAAAACTTAGTGTCCTCAAAGGAGTAAAAGATCAATCAAGCAAAAATATATAAATATAATAACATGAAATGTAATATAAATAGAAATTTTTTTTTAATTTGGTTCGGGGTATTACAGAAAGTATTCCTCCCAATCAAAATTATGAATTGAGACGTCCGAGATGGCCATCATTGTGTACAGTTTTGGCCTGGCAATCTGCTCCAATCCACCGGCAATCCCCATCACTCCTTGACTTGTCAGATCAAAGAAGTGTCTATTCTCTGTTCTCAGGACAGATTTGTTCAGACCAGATTTTAGAACCACAGCTCCATCGCAAAGGGACTGGAGATAGTCCTTCTCGTTTCCAAACCCATAATCCACTGGGCTTCGTCCTGTATGAGGAAGATTCAGAACCTCTCTGATCTTCTGCCTGAGGTTGAGAGTGACCCATCTCCTGGTCATCTCTTCCTCGCCATCCTTCCCCTTCACACAGGAAGAAAGGGGTATACATGTCTCCCACTCCTGGGAGTCCTTGTTCTGCGCCATCTTCAGGTAGAAAGTAGCAACAAGTCTCGGGTGAAGTCTCTGTGGTCTGGCTGTGATAAATTGCAGAAGACCTGGATTTTCGTATAAATCTTGCACAGGCATAATATCGGGGTGATTAGAAGAAAAATCCCCAAAGGGTTCATAATGTATCTCATTTCTTAAAAGGAAAAGGTTTCCAAAGAAAGAATCAGCAGATGGAGAAGCCATTGAAATAAGTTTGAAGATTTGAAGAGAATCAGGTTTTAGAGAAAATATGTTAGGAAAATATTGGGTGCATAAAGGTTTTAATAGCACAATCTTCCCATATTTATACAAAAATTCGGTTTGAATCGGATGGCTCAGAAAGTAATGACTTCAGTTTTTCAAAAAGTATGTAGACTCTTCGGTTTTTCAAAAGTGATTGGTCAAACTTTATCGAAAACTGTTCCCGCCCACAGTGTATTAAATGCACATTAGAGCATGTTCGTATTTAATTCAAATAAATTGAATTAAATAATAACCGAATATTAAAACAAATGGCTGGGATCATTTGACAAATTAAATTGATTTGACAATACAACAAACAGTATAAGGATAATGCACGCAAGATCAGATGACTAGATAAAAATCAGGAAACATACCAGTCAGTCAGATTTGTATTCTGACTGATACCACTTGTTGCACTATCAGGGTGACAAGCCCTGAGTTCTGTGTCCTGAAACTTAGTCAGTCTATACTGATCATCCTTTTTATACTGAATGTTCCCCCTACAACCATTCACATTTTCTCTGAGATTCCTTCATCCCGAGTCCATATGAGTTATTCCCCCTGACCTTGTGCATTTTGATCAGAGATTCAGATAGAATCTCCTAAGCCTGGTTCAAGTAGTCCTAACTCTACTGATAACTCAACAAACCTGGTTTCAGGCAAAGCCTTAGTCAGGATGTCAGCTCTCTATTTTTCAGTAGGGACTCTCTCCATCCTGATGTCCTTCTTCTCCACATGATCTCTGATAAAGTGATGCCTGATGTCTACATGCTTACACCTTGTGTGTAAGACTGGGTTTTGGGATATGGCAATGGCACTATTATTGTCACAATAAATTGGTACTTCAGTGGCCTCAACTTGGCAGTCTCTCAGTTGCTGTTTCAGCCAAAGGATCTGAGAACAACAACTGCCTGCCACCATATACTCAGCCTCAGTAGTAGATGTTGCAACACTGGTTTGCTTCTTAGAAAACCAATAGATCAGTTTACTCCCTAGAAACTGACATGTGCCTGTAGTTGATTTCCTATCAAGTCTACAGCCTCCATAATCAGCATCTGAATAGCCAGTCAGTTCTAGGTTGTCATCAGAGGGATACCAAAGTCCTAGATTGACTGTACCTCTTAGGTATTTCAGTATCTTTTTGGCACTCTCTAGATGACTCTTCTTTGGATCAGATTGATACCTTGCACAAACTCCAACTGCATAAGTGATGTCAGGATGACTAGCAGTCAGATACAATAAAGATCCTATCAGTGCTCTATATTCAGTTTGATTTACTGAGACTCCTTCTTTGTCAGGATCCAGCTTCTCATTTGTGTTCATGGGAATACGTGAGACTTTGCTGGGCTGAACTCCAAATTTCTGAATCAAGTCCCTCGCATACTTGGACTGATTTATGAAGATTCCGGAGTCAGTTTGCCTGACTTGGAGACCCAGAAAGAAATTCATTTCTCCCATCATTGACATCTCAAATTTCCCAGTCATCATCTTGGAGAATTTCTCACAAAGCTTCAGATTAGGAGATCCAAATATTATGTCATCCACATAAATCTAAACCAAGAGAATGTCCTCCCCTTTGGAAATCCGGAAGAGGGTCCTGTCCACTGTTGTTAGGATATCTATGTTAGATGTTTTGATGATATAATAAACCAATCAGCTTGTAATAGGACCAGCTGAACATGTTAGTCAGCTGATGAGTAATTAGGATTAGATAGGTTCAAGTGAGGGGGAATCTACCTTGCTGCCTAGAAGATCCGAAGCTATCATAGAAGAGAAGACCAGCTGAGACCTTGTGGACTTAGCTTACTTTAGAAGACAGAAGATTTAAGCAGCTGACACTGGAGCATCGAGAGCAGATCATCAGAGAAGTTAACATCAGCCGATAGCTGAAGAGCAGATCAGCTGATATCAGAAGATTAGCTGATCAACTGAGACCACGTCGAGAACAAGACAAGGACCATGGATAAAAGACTTATTCAGACAAAGTCAAGAAGACCAGCTGAGGTGCACACCAGGAGACTTGCACATCAGCTGAGGTGCAAATATCAGCAGACTGATACACCAGCTGAGGAGACAGATCAGCTGAGGTTTTGTGCTCGGCCCAGATTCTTCGGAATCAATTTTAAGGGTTAACTTGTGACATAAAAGGAAGATTCCCAGAATAGAAGATCAATCAATCAAGGGGATAAACTTGATTGATTGAAGATCGCGAAGATTGACGGGAATCAAGAAGGAAATTCAATAAATCACAATGATTGATTGAATACGAGATTATAGGATCTCAGATTTCTAGTCCATCCCAACGGCTAGTTATTTGACCCTATAAATTAGAGTAATAGTGATAATTTCAGTATTGAATTTACACGCATATAGCTAGCCAATACTCTGTCAGTCTTATCACTTACGCTAAAAAATACCATTCATACTTATCCTTTGTAAAAGCTTTGTAGAAGCTGTGAGAAGTCAATTGCGCTTGTAGCATTGACAAGTTGTAAGAGAGTAGTACTCTCAAAACTGTGTAAGTAAGTGAGTAAGTGAGTTAGTGGAGAGCCCCTCAAGTCCAAGTTGGATTGAGGAGAGTGGATGTAGGACAGTTGGTCCGAACCACTATAACTCCCCTGTGTCTCTTCGTATTTCTTTCTGTTCTTATCTGTGCACATCACCTACAAACCGATTTTCATTAAAAACGTTTCTGCACTATTCACAGCGCACTACTTTCAAATTTAGACTACCTCAAGTAGTCTGCTGATGTTGGGACAATCTGAGTATTTTGATTAGATCCCAAAACCCCTGATGAATTTGCCTAAGTATAGTTGTTCAGGATAAAATAGTTCAGGAAAGTTAGGTTAGAAATTCAGTACGGGAGGACCATGCTGAAGACTGAACAATATTGGAGTCGACCCAATTTACTGAAGTCTGAAGCGTAATCCATCCTGAAGAAGTCAGTCAGCCTTACTGAAGACTGTCTGTTCTGAATCTGAAGATCGAAGCCTGCTGATCCATCCTGAAGACTATCCTGAAGTACCATTGGCTGATGTTTCTACTGAGTACACTAAGCATACTCAGGATAGAACTTAGTCAGTGAAGAGTAAAGTGTTACCTATCAGGCTGTGCTGAATGCACATAGGACCTGACTTAGGCCTTGGTTCAGTTTATCTGAACCTTGTAAGTCCAAAGCAAAAAGGTTACACATACTGAGCTGAATAACCTATCAGGCTGTGCTGAATGCACATAGGACCTGACTCAGGGCGTGGTTCAGTTCACCTGAATCATGTAAGACCAAAGCAAAGAGGTTATTTATGCTATGGGACAAGAGACAAAGAGAATGTCAGCTAGACTCCATTAAGACACACATTCAGACTGAGTTATTATCAAGAGACTCAGAGCATTGAATGTACGAGGAAGGATAAATATCTGAAGATCAACTAGCCGTTATAGCGGAGAGCCAATGATCTTTCGACACGTATGCACAGAGTCTGCACAGCATTTAATGCGGCATTTAATGCGTCTCAAAAGTTGCAGATGATGTGACAACTTGCCAGAATAAGCATGGCGGATAGGTCAAACAATATTTCTAGCCTGCAACTACTCTAAAATAGGAAAGATTTAATTTGATCTCCTCCAACGGATCTATTTTAAATCTTCCCTATAAATATGGAGAACCTTGTACCAAAGGTGAACGGGAAATTTCCAAGAGAAAATTCTCAAGAATCCAAGCTCATCAAGCATACTATAAACAACACTCTGCAATTAAATTTCCCTAGTGTTGTAGTAGGATTCACTCTGTATTTGCTTAGATTGATAGCTCTAATATTTAGCACTGTATTGTATTGCTAGAGCTATCCTAGTTGGAAACAAGAATACCAAACCTCTCATGGTGTGAGATAGGTTGGTTAGAAGGACTGGGACTTGTAAAACACCCAGGGGTCAGTTCCTAAGAGAGGAAGTTGGCTACTCGTGTCCCTTGGCACGTAAAACCCAAGTACCTATCCTCAGGGTTTTGAGGATAGCTTCCTGTTAAATCAGGTCGTGGACGTAGGAGTTGGTTATCTCCGAACCACGTTAAAAAGTCCCCTGCGTGCTAATTTACTGCTTTGTTCAGGATCATAACTGTCATCATATTAAACTGAACATACTGCATTGTCTTTAACTTCAGGACTGAATCAATCATCCTGAATCTGAATACTGTGCACTCAGCCTTAACCACCTTTTTCTAAGCAACTCAGAGAAAATGTTTTCAGAAACTAAAACGAGTAGAATCTAAGGGCTCACTTTCAGCACGTACTCTGGCTCACTGAGATAGTAGTCCAACTGACTCGCTTCTGAGCAGTCAGTAGGTTTGTTATCTCTACTGAGCTTCCGAGCACTTTACTCACACTCAGTTTATCTGACTCGTTACTGAACCGTCCCTGCTGCCCCCGTGGACCTTCAGCATACTGAGTACTTCAGGGAATCCTGACTGAGTGCGTAAGAGCATTTTTCTGAGTCTTTCAGAAAAAACTGACATCAGTGTATTCCCCCCCCCATACACTGATTTAACTCGTTTCGGGACCAACAAGTGGTATCAGAGCAGTGGTTCAAAAGATCACTGACTTTGTTTACCAATAGTTTCTGAGGAGAAACTTTTGGTGGTCTACTGAATTGATCTTGTTTCTAAAAAACTGCATATCATGGCATCCGATTCTAAACGCCTCGAGAGCAATCTTCCTGAATTCTCTATTGACAATTATGACTATTGGAAATTCAGGGTACTTGCACATCTCTATTCTATCCATGATCAGATGCCTCAGGTGATCGAGCATGGCCCGATCAGATTTATGAGGAATCTTCAGACGACCTGGCCTGTTGCTGGCAATGTTCCTGTTCCAGCCGCCGGAGATGAAGAAGTGGAGAGGTCCGCGCTTAATTCTGATCAGATTAAGCAAATCGGACTGGATAATGTTACCAAGAACATTATACTCCACACCGTTTCTTATGAGAATTCGGTCAGACTCATGCATTTGAGGATAGCTAAGGAGATCTGGGATACCCTGAGGGAGATGAGTGAAGGATCAGAAAAGATCAAGGAGAATAAGAGAGATCTTGCTATCAGGAAGTTTGAGGCCTTCAACATGTTAGAGGGAGAATCCATTGATCAGATGGAAGCTCGGTTCATTAAGATGATGAATGAGCTGGCAACCCTTGGGAAGGAGTTTCCCAAGAGGGAGGTATCTTCTAAAATCCTGAACTGTCTCCCTGAAAGATGGGACACAGGAGTAATCTTGCTGTAAAACACTCAGGATCTCACTAATATTCCTTACTCTCACTTATTCTCGGAGTTAAAGGCTCTTGAATTCGACCTCGATAAGAGGAAGAAGATTGGTGTTGTCAGTGAGGAAGTTAGTGAGGAGAAGACATCTGAAAAGGAAAAGAGCGTGGCTCTTAAAGCTACTCCTGAGCCTGAGGCTGGATCTGGCTCCAAGTCATTGAAGGACATGAACAAAGATGAGCTAGCCTTGGAGTACAGCCTGATGGCACGGCGATTCGAGAAACTGAACTCTCGATTCGGGAGGTATAAGAAATTTTATACTGACACCCGCGATCGCAGGTATTCCAGCCCAAGGAGATCAAGCCCCCGGAGAGAAGAAAGAAGAGGATCAGATTCCAGGAGGGATCGCAATGAGCCTGAGCGACGCAGAGATGAAAAGAGAAGAGAGGATGTGCCCAGAAGATCCAGCTCCAAACCTGAAACATCATCAGGGAGCAGGAGGGAATCATCTGATAAAAGGTACACTGACAAGAAGTTTGCTTCTGATGTAGATCAGTGCTACCACTGCAAAAAGACCAGACATTATCAATATGATTGTCCGGAGCTCAGTGCTCGTGAGCGAGAAGATCGGAGAGACAAAAGAGAGCTCAGGGCTTCAGACCGGAGAGCGTTGCTTGCTGAGGATTCCTCAGATTCAGATGGCCCTGGACGCCGATCCCCTGAACTCTTTTCAGATGAGGAGTATGATGACCTCTGCCTGATGGCAGATGATGAGGTCGCTGCGGGCTACAAGAAGAAGAAGGAGGATCTGATGAAGGACTGGTACTTGGACTCAGGATGTTCCAGGCACATGACCAGATTTCGTGATCTCCTTCAGGATTATGTAGCTCAAGAAGGCCCGCAGGTAACCTTTGGTGATAACTCTAAGGGTTTCACCAGAGGATTCGGAACCCTTGTTATTGGCTCTGTCCGTGTACTGAATGTATCATATGTTGAGGGACTGAGACATAACTTGCTCTCGGTTAGTCAGTTTTGTGACCGAGGATATAGTGTAGAATTTACATCTAACATGTGTCTTGTGAAGGACAAATCTACACTACAGGTTCTGATTACAGGTGTTAGGAGGGGCAATGTATATTTTGCTGACTTCAAGAGCAGTCCTCCTGAAACTTGTTTGGTCGCTAAGAGCTCCTCTGAGCTCAGTTGGCTTTGGCATAAACGTCTGAGTCACTTAAACTTCAAGATTATTAACAAAATTTCTAGACTTTCTCTTGTAGATGGTCTGCCTAATGAAGTTTTTAGCAAAGACCACGTGAGCGGAGCATGTCAGGAAGGCAAGCAAACCAAAGCTTCATTCAAAGTAAAAGAAGCCTTCTCAACTGACAGAGTGCTTCAGCTCCTGCACATGGATCTCTTTGGTCCAGTTACTCCTGTGAGCATAAATGGTAGGAAATATACCCTTGTTGTTGTTGATGATTATTCCAACTAGGACCCCTCAGCAGAATGGGGTAGCTGAAAGAAGGAATCGGACCCTGAAGGAAGCTGCCAGGACCATGTTGGCTGAATCAGGACTGCCCAAGAAGTACTGGGCTGAAGCAATCAACACTGCTTGCTACACTCAGAACCGATCTATGCTGAACAAACAACATGCTCAGACACCTTGTGAAACTTGGAACAAGAGGAAGCCTCGCATATCTTATTTCCATATTTTTGGGTGTAAGTGTTTCATCCTGAACAATGGGAAAGACCAGCTGAAAGCCTTTGATAGCAAATCTGATGAGGGAGTTTTCTTAGGATACTCCCCAGTCAGTAAAGCTTTCAGGGTATATAACTGTCGGACTCTTTGTGTGGAGGAAACACCTCATGTTGTGTTTGATGAGACTGCATCAGTGCATAGGAAACAGGTTCCAAGTCCTGATACTGAGGGAATTACCAAAAGGGTAACTAGACTGAGTCTGAAGAATCCTGAATTCAAGATCAAACTTTTCAGTGCTCCCAAAGGATGGGATGATGATGATGAAGATCAGGATGGACCTCAGGCTAACCCTCAGCAAGCCCATGCCTCGGAAAATATTGAGTCTCAGACGGAGGGACAGACTCAACCTGAGGTACGTACTGTCGGTGATGATGCTTCTGCACCTGAGACAGTTACTGAGTCCACTACTGTAGGGGGAAACAATGTCTCTGATATTGATCAACCCTCAGGAAATGACTCAGTATCCCCTGTTCTTGCTCGTTCCGCTTCTTTGCCTATTATTGTCGAGACTAATGTTTCAGGATCAGGCAATGGAACGTCAGCAGCTCCCAGTGCTCCAGTCAGCAGGAGGCGGTGGCTAGATGATCACTCATTGGCCGATATCATTGGTGATATCAATGAGGGGGTCAGGACGAGGTTGTCCTTTGGAGAGAGCGCTATGTTCTGTTGTTTCCTGAGTGATCAGGAACCTAAGAGCATAGAAGAAGCTCTTGCTGATCCCAACTGGATCCTAGCCATGCAGGATGAGCTCAATCAGTTTGAGCGGAATCAGGTTTGGGAGTTAGTTGATAGACCTAGGCATCAACATGTCATTGGCACCAAGTGGGTCTTTAAGAACAAAAGGGATGAGAAGAATGTTGTTGTCAGAAATAAGGCCAGAATAGTGGCAAAGGGTTACTCTCAAGCTGAAGGAATCGACTATGATGAGACCTTTGCTCCAGTCGCAAGGTTGGAAGCAATCAGGTTGTTTCTGGCTTATGCAACATTCAAGAAATTCAAAGTGTATCAGATGGACGTAAAGAGTGCCTTTCTGAATGGTGTACTGAATGAGGAGGTTTATGTGGAACAACCTCCAGGGTTCGAAGTCGGTAACAAGGTATATCACCTGAAGAAAGCTCTTTATGGCCTGAAGCAAGCTCCGAGAGCTTGGTATGATACACTATCCCAGTTCCTGATAGACCACGGGTTTGTGAAAGGAACAGTGGACAGGACCCTCTTCCGGATCACCGAAGGGGAAGACATTCTCTTAGTTCAGATTTATGTGGATGACATAATATTTGGATCTCCTAATCTGAAGCTTTGTGAGAAATTCTCCAAACTGATGACTGGGAAATTTGAGATGTCAATGATGGGAGAAATGAATTTCTTTCTGGGTCTCCAAGTCAGGCAAATTGACTCTGGAATCTTCGTAAATCAGTCCAAGTATGCGAGAGACTTGATTCAGAAATTCGGAGTTCAGTCCAGCAGAGTCTCACGTATTCCCATGAACACAAATGAGAAGATGGATCCTGACAAAGAAGGAGTCTCAGTAAATCAGACTGAATATAGGGCACTGATAGGATCTTTATTGTATCTGACTGCTAGTCGTCCTGACATCACTTATGAAGTTGGAGTCTGTGCAAGGTATCAGTCTGATCCAAAGAAGAGTCATC
>JAPKLY010002666.1:11545-23080 GCA_026898435.1 Prunella vulgaris | reverse complement strand
CATCGGGGTCCTATAGATTAAGGGCGAGCTCATGGGCGAGCTCTTAGACGAGTCGGGCGATCTCTTAGGCGAGCTCTACTGCCTTGCGTGGTCTGTGAGTGTTGCGTGATGATGAACTCTGGCGAGACCTCCATGATGGTATGGGGTGAGCCCTGGGCGAGCTCTATCACTACAGGGGCGACCTCTTGATTCTTCGAATTACCTCGAGTGGCTCGCCCATCAACAATTACCCCCCAGCTCGCCTTCATCATGGTTCGTGGCATGTGTTGGCGAGCTGGTATAGGACTCTCGGGCGAGCTTTCCCGTGGGTGGAATTCGAGACGTCACACGCGTTTCCCTCAGCGTCGTTTCCCGCGCCTGTAATAATAACTTTTCAAATTCTTTGCAAAGAGGTCCCTGATCTGTCGGGAATTTCGAGCTTGTGCCCAACGTCTATAAATAGGCGAAAACGAAGGATTTCCTCATTTTGCTTCCTTCATTTCTCAGAGCGCATTTCTGGTCAATCCTCTGCTTTAGACGCGTCTGCCAAGGTAGAGACTTGGATTCTTCCTCTCTTTCCCTGCTCTTTATTTTCGAACGTCTAAATTATGTCTGAGAACTCTTCGAGCCGTTCCCCCCCGCGTCGAGATTTGGGTAAAGGACAAAGGACCGATGACCTTCCGAACCCCTGAGAGGCACCCGTGATCCTCTCTTCGAGCCCCGGGACGAGCTCTGGGACGTTCCCGAACAGTGGTGAGCTTCAGGGGTCAGTACGTTCTGACTCCAGCGAGCAAGCTACAAGTTCCAGCGGGTATTCCCCCCTTCGCGAGCTCTGGGACTACTCTGAGCGAGTTTCTGGAGGGGCTGCGGCCCCAGTCGAAGAAGAGGTCACTGAGACCGATGCCCGGGAGGAGGTCGCCGAGGTGGTGGCCGATGATATCGTTGCCGAGCTGGCCCGTGAAGTCGACGAAGAGATCGACGGGGATACAGGGACGGAGGTTACTTACGAGTACCTCCATTTTATCGACTTTCCCTTCCCCAAGCTCCCCGAATATCAAATCTCCGCCGAGGTCGTGCACGAGTTCGACTGGAGCGAGTATGTGAGGACACATGGGGCGAGCTTTCCCCTACCTCGGCGAGCTCCGATTCGAAAAGCCGCTGGTAGGTCTGATTTGAAGGCCAACGGGGTGGAGAGTATCATGAGTGAGTTCGCCCTTCCGGACATTCGGAGGCGGTTCCGCATCCCGCTGGATGTTTTTATGTATCCTGCCGAGGAGAAAGAGCGGGCCGACCTCCCCCCTGCCGGGCTCACTGCCATGAACTATCATACCCTAAAGGCAGGGCTCACCCTTCCCCTCCACCCCATAATTGGGCAGTTATTGGCGGACACGGGCCTCGCCATTACCCAACTCACTCCGAACGCATGGAGTAATTTGTTGGCTGCCCTGACTGTCTTTGGGCTCGAGGGTTATGAAAACCGGCTAAGCACGGCAGAGATTAGCGAGCTATTCAACGTGATCAGACAAGTGAGGGAGGGGAAGGGTTATTATTCTTTCCAAGCTCGACCGGGGGGCAAATTTTTAGGTGACCTCCCTAATAAAATCCAAGATTGGAAGGAGCAGTTCTTCTTCATCGGGGGGGATTGGCGAGCTTCTGATGGTCGCGGAGGGCGCATTCTTACCCCCGAGTCCTACGGGGAGGCGAGCTGTAGGTGACGTACCTTAGTGTGTGTGCGTCGGATTAGATTACTGATCTAATCTATCTTTTTGCAGGTTTGAAGCGTCATAAGTCGAGCCGTGGGAAACCTGAAGTTTCGACTGGTTTTGAGTTCGTGCGGACGGTGTGTTGTCTGCGAGAGAAGAAAGATCGTGAGATCGTACACCTGTGCCAGCACCACTGCCGCAGGCTCGCCGGTCTCATCACTTCGCCACATCACCTCGCCGCTCAAGGTTTCGAATTTTTCCCGAGTTTCCTCAGGTTGCTATCTCGTGTGTTCGAGGTCGCCTAACTTACTCGATTACCTGATGCAGGTGTAGGTGGAGTTGCCAAGCTTCCGCCTATTGAAGTTTCCGAAGCTTATCATTTCCTAGCTCGGCAGCTGAGGATGGGCAAACCTCGTCCAGGGAGGGAAGGTATCCCTTCGGGGGCGGTTCTGGACGCCACCAAAAAGTTTGAGCTCGCCAAGGCTCCTGATAAGGCCGGGGGCTCGGGCTCGCAAAAGATCTCGGCGCCTCCCCAACCAAAAGAGAAGGTTGCCGCCACCAAGAAGGGGGCAGGCCGAGGCTCGGACCCTGAACGGGGTATCCAACCACCCCAACCGACGAGGCGAGCTCTCCACCGAGGGGATGGCTCGCGGGTGAGCGAGGAAGAGACCCGCCCTGCCAAACGGGTTAGGGCTGAAGGTGGCTCTGGATCAACCCCCGCGGGGTCAGGGCGAGCTCTCGCAGTCCAATCTTCTGTGGCGCCCCCAACTCCTCAGAGTGCGCCCTCGCCGCCTCCCTATGGGGTCCCTATTCGGGATGACACCCTGCTCGGGCTCAACCCCGACAGGTTCGGGTAAGTGGGCGACCTCTTTTGAAGTTGGGAGCCTTAGCGGTTCTTATAATTCTTGCTAACTGAAACAAGTGTGTGCAGGTATACTCCTGCCGAGTTCCCGCAACGACCCAGCTCTCTCTATACCGCCGAGCGATCCAAAGCCCTAAGCTCGTCGAGAGATCTTCCTGAGGGGGCAGCTCGCCGAGTCTTTACAGAGGCTCCCAAGTATCTTTCCGCTTCAGAGCTCGGCATGATCGAGAAGCAGAAGCCCGCCGACAAGGCGAAGTTGGCGATACATTACGCCAGTGCGGCAATGGCGGCGGCCCAGCTCATTGCCGATGATATTACTGCTGCCGACAGAGCTCGCAGCGACACAAAAAGGGCGCTGACAAAGGTGGGCGATGAGCGGAAGAAAGCTCTCGAGGAGCTCGCCAAGATGGAGGCCAAAGCGAAGGCCTCGTTGGAGGCAGAGCGGCTCGCCATAAGGAGGGCTGAAAAACTACAAGCCGACCTCCACAAAGAAAGGGTCGAGCTCGAAGAAGCTCGCCGAGCACTTGCTGCTCGGGACAAGGAGCTCGACCTGACCCGGGTTGAGGTGGGGGTCCTCCGGGATCAGAGCCGGGAAAATTCCGAGGAGTGCCGGAGGCTGAGAGAAGAGGTCGCCGCTAAAGCTTTGGAGGTTGCCGAGCTCAAGAGCCAATCTGAAACCGCAATCAAGCCTGAGGCACTTGAGCTCGCTGAGATGATCGCTACTGACAAGGGCTTCGTGCTCTGCTTTGCTGAGGTTATCCGCTCCTTCCAATGGGCGCAGATTAATAACGACAGCGAGTGGGAAGCCCTCGTAGGTGAGTTCGAGGATTGCTTGGAAAAGTCCTCGATTCCCCCTGGCACGGAACTAAATATTGGAGACCTCGCGGGCTATGGGATCAATCTCGATGCTGCTCGTCTGAAATTCAACATCATCCAGACGAAGCAGGTCTTGACTGCCGACCTCGCCCAAGAGACTGAAGGTGCCGAGGGGGAAACTGGAGGTGAGGTCCCGCCGACCATGGAGCAGATCATGGAGGTCTGCGGGGATGCGATGGTAAACATCAGCGAGCTCGGCACAAGCAGATTCTCCGAGAATATTACTCCTGATGCCGAGCTTGTCATGCCAATTCGCCAGGTCGCCCCTACTCCAGAGGTCGCCGACCCCAAACCATAGGGCTTTACTATTGCTTTCTCAGATTAGCTTTTATTTCCCCAGTTTCAATAGGTCGCCGGGTTGTGGAGCTCGCCCAGAAGGAGCTCCATTTTTGTAGTTCAAAGACGGCTAGCTGGTCGGCCTTTGTGGCCAGCACCACTACTCATACTTAGGATTTTTTCAAGCATATTTTTGGCTTGAAAATCTCTTAAGTATCCTTTTGAATATAAGTCGAGCATTTTTTGTCCCAACTTTTTTTTTCATTTATGTTTTTGCACTTTTACGTTATAATTTCTTAAAATAGCTCGTTCTTGTTTATTTTCCCGGTATATAATTGTTCGTCTTACTCTACTTTGAGAAACAAATCGTTCGTTTTACGTCACTTACGACTACGAATTATACCTCTGTTTTTAGAGTGCGTATTCTTCGTCTTATGCCACTTAGGGCCGCGAATCGTTCGTCTTAGGCCACTTAGGGCAGCGAACTGCACTTCGATTGATTCACGTTGGGCCATTGGGTCTCATGAACCTTGCCTTAGACGTTTATGTCTTTTTTGCGAATTTTTCTAACTTGTGGTAGTAGGTGCTTAGCAACCCTTTAAAAAGGGTACCTTCGCGACCTTGGGCACTTTAGCCTTTGCCTTCGAGCTATTAATTATAACGTTTGGGACCTTGGTCCTTGCGCATTGCAGACGTTTGAGCATGTGGGCGAGCTGGGCTTGGCGAGCTAGCATAATTGGCGACCTGGTGCAGCTCGCCTGATCGGAGGGCTGCACAGGTCCAAACACTTGGGAATTTTTCTGAATTTTTATAGCAACGTAATTTACATCGGTTGCCATCTATATTTCTGATGTAAACCTTTGACTAGTCTATTACAGGTATTACAGGATTCTAGTCTATTGGTAGAACTTCTTTAGGTGCGCCGAGCTCCAGGTGTATGATGAAGCTTTGCCCTCTGCGTCTTCTAGATCATAGGTACCGTTTGGCCAAGCTGCAGTGACTCGGAATGGTCCTTCCCAATTTGAACCGAATACACCTGGTGGGGCCATCAATTTCTTTTTCAACACCAGGTCGCCGACCTTGAACTTTCGGTCTCGGACCTGAGAGTTGTAATATTTTTCCGCTCTACGCTTGTAGGTGGCGTTTTTCATTTCTGATGAAGCTCTGGTTTCTTCGATCAGATCTTTTTCTATTGCCAAGGCTTCATCATTCTTTTCTTCATCATACCCCACCACCTTCCAAGTCTTGTTCTGGATCTCTACCGGGACCACGGCTTCAGTCCCGAAGGCTAGGGCAAACAGGGTCTCCCCGGTACTGGCCCTATAGGAAGTTCTGTAAGACCATAGGACCTCCGGGAGTTTGTCTGCCCAGCTTCCTTTCTTTTCCTCGAGGCGGAGCTTTAATATGTGTTTCAAGATCTTATTTACCGCCTCGACTTGGCCGTTCGACTGGGGGTGATATGGAGTTGAGTAGTGCTTCTTGATGTTCCATGAACTGCAGAAGTCCCTCAACTTCTGTCCGTCGAACTGCCTTCCATTATCAGTGATGACCGACTGCGGGAGTCCAAACCTGCAGATCAGGTTTTTCCAAATGAAGCCGATCATCCTTTCCTGGGTTATGGTTGTGAGAGCTTCGGCCTCAGCCCACTTAGTGTAGTAGTCCACTGCTACAACAGCGAACTTTACACCGCCTCTACCAGGTGGAAATGGGCCGATCAAGTCGATACCCCATTTCGCAAAAGGCCATGGGCTGAAAACCGACTTAAGCTGGTTGGCTGGGGAGTGGATGTTAGGTGCGAAAAGTTGGCACTTCCGGCACCTTCGAGCGAAGCTGATGGCATCTTTGCGAAGAGTGGGCCAGTAGTAGCCCTGTCTGATCGTTTTATATGCCAATGCTTGCCCCCCAGCGTGGCTCCCACAAATCCCTTCGTGAATTTCTTCTAACACTTCGGACCCCTGCTTCTCAGTTAGGCATTTGAGTAGGGGCAGAAAGAATCCACGTTTATAGAGTTGGCCATCCAGCAGCGTATACCTGGCAGCTTGCTTTACTAACCGGCTAGCTTCCCAGGTGTCTTCGGGGGTTGTTCCGTCAGTTAAATATTTTTGGATTGGGGTGCACCAATCTTCACTACCTTCACTATCCTCCTGCCCCCCACTTGAGGTTTGATTTACTTTGTAGTCGAACGTCGAGGGGTTTTTCAGTGTGGTGATCACAACCTCCGTGAATTCGGCTTCGCCGTTGCTAGTAGCTAGCCGGGCTAGAGCATCTGCTTGTGTGTTTTCTAGCCGCGGTATTTGATTGATGTAAACTTGTGTAAACATCGAGATCAGATGCGCGGCTATCTTCTGATAGGTCATCATCTGCTGATCTTTTGCTTCAAATTCCCCCCGGACTTGGGATATTATTAGCTGGGAATCCCCGAAAACTTGAAGGTTGGTCGCCCCCACAGCTAATGATAGCCTAAGTCCCGCTATCAATGCTTCATACTCCGCCTCGTTGTTGGTTGCTCGAAAGTCGAACCGAATTGCGGAGGTGAAGACTTGTCTGTCGGGGCTTATCAGGACCACGTCGGTGCCTGCTGCTATGCTAGTTGATGATCCGTCCACGTAGAGATGCCACGGAGCTATACGTCCCCTCGTCGGATCTTGTAGGAAAGTTAGCTCGACGATGAAGTCGGCCAGTGCTTGTCCCTTGATCGCTGTTCGGGGTGCGTAGGTTATACCGTATTGGCTGATCTCCAGTGACCATTTCAGCAGGCGTCCGGCAGTGTCCGGGCGCTGTAGTATTTGACGCAGTGGGAACGTTGTCAGCACCTCTACCGGATGGTCAAAGAAGTAAGGCCTCAATTTTCTAACACTCATCACCAGTGCATAAGCCAGCTTCTCTGTTGGGGTGTACCGCAGCTCAGCTTCATGTAAGACTTGGCTCACGTAGTACACTGGGAGATGTGTTTTCGCCTCTTCTCGGACCAGGACGGAGCTGATGGCCACCTCCGACGCGGCTAGGTACAGATACAGCTTCTCTCCAGGTATTGGCTTTGACAGAATCTGTGTGTCCGCCAGGTATGTTTTGATATCTTCGAAGGCTCGTTGGCATTCACTTGTCCAGACGAAGTGGTTTTTGAGGTGGAGCTCGTTGGCTTTGGCAGCCTCTTTGTACCTCCGTGTGTTTGCTTTAATTGCCTCGAAAAATGGACGATTTCTATCGCCGGACCTGGAGATGAATCTGTTAAGGGCCGCCATGCACCCAGTTAGTCTTTGAATTTTTTGGATGGAGTCGGGTATCCCCATCTCAATTATGCATTGGACTTGTGTCGGGTTGACCTCGATTCCCCGCTGGCTAACTAGGTGCCCCAGGAACTTCCCAGAGTGTACGCCAAAGCTGGTCTTTTTGGGGTTCAACTTCATGTTGTAGTGGCGCAGTATGTCGAAGGTCTGTTTCAGGTGGTCCAGGTGGTCCTCCTTTCTCAAACTCTTGACAACTATGTCGTCCACGTACACCTCCATGGATTCGCCGATGTGTTGGTCGAACATTTTGTTCACCAATCTCTGGTACGTAGCTCCGACGTTGATGAGTCCGAACGGCATCCTTTCCCAGCAGTACATGTTCTTGTTGGTGTAGAACGTCGTGTGTTCCTGGTCTTCCGGATGCAGAGCTATCTGATGATAGCCTGCAAAAGCGTCCATGAATGTCATCATCTCATGGCCTGCAGTGCTGTCCACTAGCTGGTAAATGTGAGGTAGTGGGAAGTTGTCTTTCGGGCATGCTTTGTTCAGGTCCGTGAAGTCAATGCAGAGTCGCCACGTCCCGTTGTGTTTTTTCACCAGGACGGGGTTCGCGACCCACTGTGGACACAAAGCCTCCTTGATGAGCTTGTTATCTAACAACTTTTCCACCTCAACTGTTAGAGCTGCGTACTTGTCTGGTCCATATTTTCTTCGCTTTTGGCGTACGGGTCTTTTCGTCGGATCTATGTTAAGTCTGTGGCAAGCATGTTCCAACGGGATCCCCGTCACGTCTTCATGGGACCAGGCAAATACGTCCAGGTTGGACATTAAGAACAGCTCCATCCTCGACCGGTACGGTTCAGGTAACTCAGAACCGATGAAAAGTTCTAAGTCCCTTTCCGGGTCCACCGGGAGTGCCGTCAACTCCTCCATGGGGGTTGCTTTTCTCTTCTGACATTTCCACCTCGGGTCGTTGATGAGCTCGTCCCACTCCTCATGTGACATCCGTGCAGGCTCGTGGCCTATGCGCGGTTCGAGGTCTTCGGGCTGGCTTTCAGCTTGAGCGAGCTCATCAGCTGTGGACTCTTCCGGTGGCCTGTCAGTTTGAGGTGGCATGGTGACTCGAGGGATTGGGTCGACGTCCATGGGCGTTGGTTCTTGACCTCCCGCAGGTCCTCCACCTGGGGCCTCATCAATTACCTCCATGGGAGTAGGTTGCTGTCCCTGCGCGGCTACCGATCCCTGCGCAGGTTTCCACAGTTGGGTTTCTTCCACGTCCTCCATTGGTGTCGATTGTGTGTTCTGCACAGGTCCAACACCTTGGTTGATTTGTACGTCCTCTTCAAGGATGTGGACTTGCGTAACGGACTTCTTGACCCGGCCATCTTCGATTTGGAGTAAACACTCTCGGGCCTTTTTCTGGTCACCTTTTATAGTTCCGGCACCCTTCGGAGTTGGAAATTTTAAACAGTAGTAGTAGGTTGAACACGCCGCTTTGAATTCATTAACAAAAGGGCGGCCAAGGAACCCGTTGTAGGAGGACTGCTGGTCGACAACTAGGAAATCTATGAGCCTAGTCAGTCTCCTAGCGGAATCCTCAGCCGATACAAGTTGGACGCTCAACCTAACACTACCTAGGGGGACGGTTACAGCTTCTCCGAACCCCACTATTCTAGCATTGCTAGGTTCCAGGTACGACTCAAAATCACCCAAGGCATCCAAGGTGGATTTGAAGAGGATGTTGGTGAATGCGCCGGTATCCACAAGCGGCCTGTGAACTCGGACGTTCATGATGTCGGCGGTTATCACCAACGAGTCGTTGTGGGGCATCAGTACCCCCTCCAGGTCCGCAGAAGAAAATGTTAGCTCGTCAGCGAGCTGCGAGGCGGTCCTGGGGCCGGAGCTGCCTTCCTGGACTTGATTTATGGCCCGGATCTCGGCCTTCCTCTTTCTCTTGGATATGGAGAATCCCCCATCCCGGAGGCCTCCTGCAGCTCCGATCTCCTCCTCAAGAACCAAGAGTTCCCGAGTCGGCTCCATACTTTGTTGAGGTTGGGGAGGTGCCCTCCGCCTGTGTTGGGGACCAGGTTGGTCCGCCTCCTCCTCTTCGTCATCGGAGGTAACCCTCCTCTCGAACCTTGGTCTCTTAGCTGGGGCCTTCTTCACAAATTCGGCCAATTTTCCCTCCTCGTAAAATTTCCAGAGTTGCTTGAGGAGATCTCGGCACTCGCTGGTGAAGTGGCCGATGGCCTGATGGTAGGCACAGAATTTGTTGGGGTTGAGCTTCGTGCGGTCCTGGCGGATCCGCCTTGGCTCCTCCAGCATGGCCTTGCCTTGGACGGCAGTGAAGATGTGGTCGACGGAGACAGCGAGGACCTGGTTGAGCTTTTCTTTGAGCTCATTTCCCTCGCCGAAGGCCTTTAAGTTCCGGGGGGCTTTGTAGGTGCCCCCAGACTTCTTCCCGTAGGGCTTCTTTTCCTCGTGGGCACCAACTTCTTTCAGTAGTGCCTCCTGCATAGCTACATACACCCCCGCCTTGTGGCGGAATTCGCTATAAGTGTTGGGACATGCGAGGTGCATTTCCTTCCAGAGGTCGGTGCCCCTCCTGAGTCCGCCCATCGCTGCGACGACCTTGGTGTCGTCGCTTACCGGCTCGCCTTCCAGCAGAATCTTGTCGAACCTTTCCAGGTACTGCTGGTCGGTCTCGTACTCACCTTGATGTATGTTGGCGAGTCGGTGTTTCTGGGTAAGGTAAGATCCAAACCCAGAGAAGTGGGTCAGGAACTCCCGCGAGAGTTGGCCAAATGAGCAGATTGACCCCGGGGTGAGTGAAGAGAACCAGCGGTGAGCTCTGTCCCCTAGGGTCAGTGGGAAGTTCCGGCACTGGGTGGGGTCGGTGGCGCCGACTGAAATCATGAAATCCGCGTACTTGGCCAGGTGGACTTTCAGATCGGATTCGCCCTCATACGCGGACATCACCGAAAATTGGATTTTCTTCTGGACCGGTGCGCGGAGGATGGCAGGTGCCAATGGAGAGGTGGGGAGAGTCATGGCGTCAGGTCCGCCAGACTTAGCTGCTACCTGTACTTGCAGCACTTCAACGGCCTTTTTCAGTGAGGCCAACTCGTCATCACGGGTCACCTCCGGCGGAGGGTGCTCAAAGGTCGTGCGTCTCGCGGACGCACGTCCCCGAGGTGCCTCACTCTGGGGTGACCTCTCAGTGACGGGCTGGAATTGGCGTCCGCCGTGGGGGCCTAGCCGGTCAGTGGCGGGCCTCCTCAGCCTTTCATGGGCTGACCTGCGCGGCTGCTGGTCAGAGTCCCCCTGGGACGCAGCTGGGGCTGCCGCACGCTCATTCTCTTCGTACCTCGGGCCCAGGCGGCCTTGGAGGACTTCCCTCCTTTGAGATTGGTGGGTGCCAGACGCCCCGGTGTAGGCCGGCTCCCTTCCAGTGTAAGGAGCGGGACCCTCCTCCCCCATTTTGGCTTTACCGGTCCTCTCCCTGCGCTGGCGAGCTTGTGACGAGCTCGCCTCCTGCTCGGTGGGGAGTACACTGTAGTCTCCCCTGGTTTGGGTGCCCTGGGTGGGCCTGGTTTGCTCCCTGGTTTCGGCGGCTGGAGCTCGCCTAGGTACTAGGGCGAGCTCGTCCTGTTGTCGCTGCTGCAACCTTTGTAGTGTCGCGATGGTGCATCGGAGCTCGTCAGGATTGCTGACCAGGTCCCTCAGAGCGGGAGCTAAGTCTTCCTGGGTCGCCGCAGTTCGCTGAGGTCGCGGAGCTGTGGGGCTTTTCTGGCGAGGCGGTTGTGATGTCTCCACCACCTGGTGTGAGGTCTCCACCTCGACCTGGTTTTGATTGCCCCCTCTAGACCTTCCCGCAGCTGCGGAGGTCTGTCCCTTGGCGGCTCGAGTGTTGGCCATTTTTGGGTTTCGGAGGGGGTAACTCGCTGAGGGGCGCCGAAGTGGAGGGAGGTCACCGGGGTGATGGAGGTCGCCTGGATGGTTATCGTCCAGCTTAGGCGGAGCTGTGCAAGTTTTCGTCTAGCCTTGCGTGTGACGAATTGTCCGAAATTCGGTTTATTCGTGTGCACGCGCGCGTTTGAAAACTTGTTCCGGACCGATTTTGTGAAATCCAAAAATTCGGGTTTTTGTCCAGAAATCTGGATTCTTTGTTCAGGGGATGAAGATGTGTGTGTATCTTCAAGTGTTCTTGAGTTTTGTCAAGAACACCTTCAAATCTTCAAATCTTCAACAAACCCTAATTTTTGTTCTTGAAGATTTCTTAATTTTCAGGTTCGAGGCAAACCCTCCTTCTAGCGCCAAATTGTTGACAGAATTTATTAACGGTGTTTGTTTATGTGGCTTTTCAACATATTAATTCTATCAAACAATAATCCAAGATTTTGTGTTCTTGGATGTAATATGAGGAGGGAGAGTAGAGAGAGAAATACTGCAGCGTAGGTTGTATTAATTTTCAGAATTTGTGAGAAGTCCTTGAATAGTACAAGAGAGATCTTATTTATAGGTGTGCGAGTGTGAGACGGCACCTTACGAGCCTATATGGCCTCCGGTGTTGACGAGGGCTCCTTACCCTCGTCTTGATCTCCCCACACTG
>JAPKLY010002666.1:0-11535 GCA_026898435.1 Prunella vulgaris | reverse complement strand
CATCGGGGTCCTATAGATTAAGGGCGAGCTCATGGGCGAGCTCTTAGACGAGTCGGGCGATCTCTTAGGCGAGCTCTACTGCCTTGCGTGGTCTGTGAGTGTTGCGTGATGATGAACTCTGGCGAGACCTCCATGATGGTATGGGGTGAGCCCTGGGCGAGCTCTATCACTACAGGGGCGACCTCTTGATTCTTCGAATTACCTCGAGTGGCTCGCCCATCAACAATTACCCCCCAGCTCGCCTTCATCATGGTTCGTGGCATGTGTTGGCGAGCTGGTATAGGACTCTCGGGCGAGCTTTCCCGTGGGTGGAATTCGAGACGTCACACGCGTTTCCCTCAGCGTCGTTTCCCGCGCCTGTAATAATAACTTTTCAAATTCTTTGCAAAGAGGTCCCTGATCTGTCGGGAATTTCGAGCTTGTGCCCAACGTCTATAAATAGGCGAAAACGAAGGATTTCCTCATTTTGCTTCCTTCATTTCTCAGAGCGCATTTCTGGTCAATCCTCTGCTTTAGACGCGTCTGCCAAGGTAGAGACTTGGATTCTTCCTCTCTTTCCCTGCTCTTTATTTTCGAACGTCTAAATTATGTCTGAGAACTCTTCGAGCCGTTCCCCCCCGCGTCGAGATTTGGGTAAAGGACAAAGGACCGATGACCTTCCGAACCCCTGAGAGGCACCCGTGATCCTCTCTTCGAGCCCCGGGACGAGCTCTGGGACGTTCCCGAACAGTGGTGAGCTTCAGGGGTCAGTACGTTCTGACTCCAGCGAGCAAGCTACAAGTTCCAGCGGGTATTCCCCCCTTCGCGAGCTCTGGGACTACTCTGAGCGAGTTTCTGGAGGGGCTGCGGCCCCAGTCGAAGAAGAGGTCACTGAGACCGATGCCCGGGAGGAGGTCGCCGAGGTGGTGGCCGATGATATCGTTGCCGAGCTGGCCCGTGAAGTCGACGAAGAGATCGACGGGGATACAGGGACGGAGGTTACTTACGAGTACCTCCATTTTATCGACTTTCCCTTCCCCAAGCTCCCCGAATATCAAATCTCCGCCGAGGTCGTGCACGAGTTCGACTGGAGCGAGTATGTGAGGACACATGGGGCGAGCTTTCCCCTACCTCGGCGAGCTCCGATTCGAAAAGCCGCTGGTAGGTCTGATTTGAAGGCCAACGGGGTGGAGAGTATCATGAGTGAGTTCGCCCTTCCGGACATTCGGAGGCGGTTCCGCATCCCGCTGGATGTTTTTATGTATCCTGCCGAGGAGAAAGAGCGGGCCGACCTCCCCCCTGCCGGGCTCACTGCCATGAACTATCATACCCTAAAGGCAGGGCTCACCCTTCCCCTCCACCCCATAATTGGGCAGTTATTGGCGGACACGGGCCTCGCCATTACCCAACTCACTCCGAACGCATGGAGTAATTTGTTGGCTGCCCTGACTGTCTTTGGGCTCGAGGGTTATGAAAACCGGCTAAGCACGGCAGAGATTAGCGAGCTATTCAACGTGATCAGACAAGTGAGGGAGGGGAAGGGTTATTATTCTTTCCAAGCTCGACCGGGGGGCAAATTTTTAGGTGACCTCCCTAATAAAATCCAAGATTGGAAGGAGCAGTTCTTCTTCATCGGGGGGGATTGGCGAGCTTCTGATGGTCGCGGAGGGCGCATTCTTACCCCCGAGTCCTACGGGGAGGCGAGCTGTAGGTGACGTACCTTAGTGTGTGTGCGTCGGATTAGATTACTGATCTAATCTATCTTTTTGCAGGTTTGAAGCGTCATAAGTCGAGCCGTGGGAAACCTGAAGTTTCGACTGGTTTTGAGTTCGTGCGGACGGTGTGTTGTCTGCGAGAGAAGAAAGATCGTGAGATCGTACACCTGTGCCAGCACCACTGCCGCAGGCTCGCCGGTCTCATCACTTCGCCACATCACCTCGCCGCTCAAGGTTTCGAATTTTTCCCGAGTTTCCTCAGGTTGCTATCTCGTGTGTTCGAGGTCGCCTAACTTACTCGATTACCTGATGCAGGTGTAGGTGGAGTTGCCAAGCTTCCGCCTATTGAAGTTTCCGAAGCTTATCATTTCCTAGCTCGGCAGCTGAGGATGGGCAAACCTCGTCCAGGGAGGGAAGGTATCCCTTCGGGGGCGGTTCTGGACGCCACCAAAAAGTTTGAGCTCGCCAAGGCTCCTGATAAGGCCGGGGGCTCGGGCTCGCAAAAGATCTCGGCGCCTCCCCAACCAAAAGAGAAGGTTGCCGCCACCAAGAAGGGGGCAGGCCGAGGCTCGGACCCTGAACGGGGTATCCAACCACCCCAACCGACGAGGCGAGCTCTCCACCGAGGGGATGGCTCGCGGGTGAGCGAGGAAGAGACCCGCCCTGCCAAACGGGTTAGGGCTGAAGGTGGCTCTGGATCAACCCCCGCGGGGTCAGGGCGAGCTCTCGCAGTCCAATCTTCTGTGGCGCCCCCAACTCCTCAGAGTGCGCCCTCGCCGCCTCCCTATGGGGTCCCTATTCGGGATGACACCCTGCTCGGGCTCAACCCCGACAGGTTCGGGTAAGTGGGCGACCTCTTTTGAAGTTGGGAGCCTTAGCGGTTCTTATAATTCTTGCTAACTGAAACAAGTGTGTGCAGGTATACTCCTGCCGAGTTCCCGCAACGACCCAGCTCTCTCTATACCGCCGAGCGATCCAAAGCCCTAAGCTCGTCGAGAGATCTTCCTGAGGGGGCAGCTCGCCGAGTCTTTACAGAGGCTCCCAAGTATCTTTCCGCTTCAGAGCTCGGCATGATCGAGAAGCAGAAGCCCGCCGACAAGGCGAAGTTGGCGATACATTACGCCAGTGCGGCAATGGCGGCGGCCCAGCTCATTGCCGATGATATTACTGCTGCCGACAGAGCTCGCAGCGACACAAAAAGGGCGCTGACAAAGGTGGGCGATGAGCGGAAGAAAGCTCTCGAGGAGCTCGCCAAGATGGAGGCCAAAGCGAAGGCCTCGTTGGAGGCAGAGCGGCTCGCCATAAGGAGGGCTGAAAAACTACAAGCCGACCTCCACAAAGAAAGGGTCGAGCTCGAAGAAGCTCGCCGAGCACTTGCTGCTCGGGACAAGGAGCTCGACCTGACCCGGGTTGAGGTGGGGGTCCTCCGGGATCAGAGCCGGGAAAATTCCGAGGAGTGCCGGAGGCTGAGAGAAGAGGTCGCCGCTAAAGCTTTGGAGGTTGCCGAGCTCAAGAGCCAATCTGAAACCGCAATCAAGCCTGAGGCACTTGAGCTCGCTGAGATGATCGCTACTGACAAGGGCTTCGTGCTCTGCTTTGCTGAGGTTATCCGCTCCTTCCAATGGGCGCAGATTAATAACGACAGCGAGTGGGAAGCCCTCGTAGGTGAGTTCGAGGATTGCTTGGAAAAGTCCTCGATTCCCCCTGGCACGGAACTAAATATTGGAGACCTCGCGGGCTATGGGATCAATCTCGATGCTGCTCGTCTGAAATTCAACATCATCCAGACGAAGCAGGTCTTGACTGCCGACCTCGCCCAAGAGACTGAAGGTGCCGAGGGGGAAACTGGAGGTGAGGTCCCGCCGACCATGGAGCAGATCATGGAGGTCTGCGGGGATGCGATGGTAAACATCAGCGAGCTCGGCACAAGCAGATTCTCCGAGAATATTACTCCTGATGCCGAGCTTGTCATGCCAATTCGCCAGGTCGCCCCTACTCCAGAGGTCGCCGACCCCAAACCATAGGGCTTTACTATTGCTTTCTCAGATTAGCTTTTATTTCCCCAGTTTCAATAGGTCGCCGGGTTGTGGAGCTCGCCCAGAAGGAGCTCCATTTTTGTAGTTCAAAGACGGCTAGCTGGTCGGCCTTTGTGGCCAGCACCACTACTCATACTTAGGATTTTTTCAAGCATATTTTTGGCTTGAAAATCTCTTAAGTATCCTTTTGAATATAAGTCGAGCATTTTTTGTCCCAACTTTTTTTTTCATTTATGTTTTTGCACTTTTACGTTATAATTTCTTAAAATAGCTCGTTCTTGTTTATTTTCCCGGTATATAATTGTTCGTCTTACTCTACTTTGAGAAACAAATCGTTCGTTTTACGTCACTTACGACTACGAATTATACCTCTGTTTTTAGAGTGCGTATTCTTCGTCTTATGCCACTTAGGGCCGCGAATCGTTCGTCTTAGGCCACTTAGGGCAGCGAACTGCACTTCGATTGATTCACGTTGGGCCATTGGGTCTCATGAACCTTGCCTTAGACGTTTATGTCTTTTTTGCGAATTTTTCTAACTTGTGGTAGTAGGTGCTTAGCAACCCTTTAAAAAGGGTACCTTCGCGACCTTGGGCACTTTAGCCTTTGCCTTCGAGCTATTAATTATAACGTTTGGGACCTTGGTCCTTGCGCATTGCAGACGTTTGAGCATGTGGGCGAGCTGGGCTTGGCGAGCTAGCATAATTGGCGACCTGGTGCAGCTCGCCTGATCGGAGGGCTGCACAGGTCCAAACACTTGGGAATTTTTCTGAATTTTTATAGCAACGTAATTTACATCGGTTGCCATCTATATTTCTGATGTAAACCTTTGACTAGTCTATTACAGGTATTACAGGATTCTAGTCTATTGGTAGAACTTCTTTAGGTGCGCCGAGCTCCAGGTGTATGATGAAGCTTTGCCCTCTGCGTCTTCTAGATCATAGGTACCGTTTGGCCAAGCTGCAGTGACTCGGAATGGTCCTTCCCAATTTGAACCGAATACACCTGGTGGGGCCATCAATTTCTTTTTCAACACCAGGTCGCCGACCTTGAACTTTCGGTCTCGGACCTGAGAGTTGTAATATTTTTCCGCTCTACGCTTGTAGGTGGCGTTTTTCATTTCTGATGAAGCTCTGGTTTCTTCGATCAGATCTTTTTCTATTGCCAAGGCTTCATCATTCTTTTCTTCATCATACCCCACCACCTTCCAAGTCTTGTTCTGGATCTCTACCGGGACCACGGCTTCAGTCCCGAAGGCTAGGGCAAACAGGGTCTCCCCGGTACTGGCCCTATAGGAAGTTCTGTAAGACCATAGGACCTCCGGGAGTTTGTCTGCCCAGCTTCCTTTCTTTTCCTCGAGGCGGAGCTTTAATATGTGTTTCAAGATCTTATTTACCGCCTCGACTTGGCCGTTCGACTGGGGGTGATATGGAGTTGAGTAGTGCTTCTTGATGTTCCATGAACTGCAGAAGTCCCTCAACTTCTGTCCGTCGAACTGCCTTCCATTATCAGTGATGACCGACTGCGGGAGTCCAAACCTGCAGATCAGGTTTTTCCAAATGAAGCCGATCATCCTTTCCTGGGTTATGGTTGTGAGAGCTTCGGCCTCAGCCCACTTAGTGTAGTAGTCCACTGCTACAACAGCGAACTTTACACCGCCTCTACCAGGTGGAAATGGGCCGATCAAGTCGATACCCCATTTCGCAAAAGGCCATGGGCTGAAAACCGACTTAAGCTGGTTGGCTGGGGAGTGGATGTTAGGTGCGAAAAGTTGGCACTTCCGGCACCTTCGAGCGAAGCTGATGGCATCTTTGCGAAGAGTGGGCCAGTAGTAGCCCTGTCTGATCGTTTTATATGCCAATGCTTGCCCCCCAGCGTGGCTCCCACAAATCCCTTCGTGAATTTCTTCTAACACTTCGGACCCCTGCTTCTCAGTTAGGCATTTGAGTAGGGGCAGAAAGAATCCACGTTTATAGAGTTGGCCATCCAGCAGCGTATACCTGGCAGCTTGCTTTACTAACCGGCTAGCTTCCCAGGTGTCTTCGGGGGTTGTTCCGTCAGTTAAATATTTTTGGATTGGGGTGCACCAATCTTCACTACCTTCACTATCCTCCTGCCCCCCACTTGAGGTTTGATTTACTTTGTAGTCGAACGTCGAGGGGTTTTTCAGTGTGGTGATCACAACCTCCGTGAATTCGGCTTCGCCGTTGCTAGTAGCTAGCCGGGCTAGAGCATCTGCTTGTGTGTTTTCTAGCCGCGGTATTTGATTGATGTAAACTTGTGTAAACATCGAGATCAGATGCGCGGCTATCTTCTGATAGGTCATCATCTGCTGATCTTTTGCTTCAAATTCCCCCCGGACTTGGGATATTATTAGCTGGGAATCCCCGAAAACTTGAAGGTTGGTCGCCCCCACAGCTAATGATAGCCTAAGTCCCGCTATCAATGCTTCATACTCCGCCTCGTTGTTGGTTGCTCGAAAGTCGAACCGAATTGCGGAGGTGAAGACTTGTCTGTCGGGGCTTATCAGGACCACGTCGGTGCCTGCTGCTATGCTAGTTGATGATCCGTCCACGTAGAGATGCCACGGAGCTATACGTCCCCTCGTCGGATCTTGTAGGAAAGTTAGCTCGACGATGAAGTCGGCCAGTGCTTGTCCCTTGATCGCTGTTCGGGGTGCGTAGGTTATACCGTATTGGCTGATCTCCAGTGACCATTTCAGCAGGCGTCCGGCAGTGTCCGGGCGCTGTAGTATTTGACGCAGTGGGAACGTTGTCAGCACCTCTACCGGATGGTCAAAGAAGTAAGGCCTCAATTTTCTAACACTCATCACCAGTGCATAAGCCAGCTTCTCTGTTGGGGTGTACCGCAGCTCAGCTTCATGTAAGACTTGGCTCACGTAGTACACTGGGAGATGTGTTTTCGCCTCTTCTCGGACCAGGACGGAGCTGATGGCCACCTCCGACGCGGCTAGGTACAGATACAGCTTCTCTCCAGGTATTGGCTTTGACAGAATCTGTGTGTCCGCCAGGTATGTTTTGATATCTTCGAAGGCTCGTTGGCATTCACTTGTCCAGACGAAGTGGTTTTTGAGGTGGAGCTCGTTGGCTTTGGCAGCCTCTTTGTACCTCCGTGTGTTTGCTTTAATTGCCTCGAAAAATGGACGATTTCTATCGCCGGACCTGGAGATGAATCTGTTAAGGGCCGCCATGCACCCAGTTAGTCTTTGAATTTTTTGGATGGAGTCGGGTATCCCCATCTCAATTATGCATTGGACTTGTGTCGGGTTGACCTCGATTCCCCGCTGGCTAACTAGGTGCCCCAGGAACTTCCCAGAGTGTACGCCAAAGCTGGTCTTTTTGGGGTTCAACTTCATGTTGTAGTGGCGCAGTATGTCGAAGGTCTGTTTCAGGTGGTCCAGGTGGTCCTCCTTTCTCAAACTCTTGACAACTATGTCGTCCACGTACACCTCCATGGATTCGCCGATGTGTTGGTCGAACATTTTGTTCACCAATCTCTGGTACGTAGCTCCGACGTTGATGAGTCCGAACGGCATCCTTTCCCAGCAGTACATGTTCTTGTTGGTGTAGAACGTCGTGTGTTCCTGGTCTTCCGGATGCAGAGCTATCTGATGATAGCCTGCAAAAGCGTCCATGAATGTCATCATCTCATGGCCTGCAGTGCTGTCCACTAGCTGGTAAATGTGAGGTAGTGGGAAGTTGTCTTTCGGGCATGCTTTGTTCAGGTCCGTGAAGTCAATGCAGAGTCGCCACGTCCCGTTGTGTTTTTTCACCAGGACGGGGTTCGCGACCCACTGTGGACACAAAGCCTCCTTGATGAGCTTGTTATCTAACAACTTTTCCACCTCAACTGTTAGAGCTGCGTACTTGTCTGGTCCATATTTTCTTCGCTTTTGGCGTACGGGTCTTTTCGTCGGATCTATGTTAAGTCTGTGGCAAGCATGTTCCAACGGGATCCCCGTCACGTCTTCATGGGACCAGGCAAATACGTCCAGGTTGGACATTAAGAACAGCTCCATCCTCGACCGGTACGGTTCAGGTAACTCAGAACCGATGAAAAGTTCTAAGTCCCTTTCCGGGTCCACCGGGAGTGCCGTCAACTCCTCCATGGGGGTTGCTTTTCTCTTCTGACATTTCCACCTCGGGTCGTTGATGAGCTCGTCCCACTCCTCATGTGACATCCGTGCAGGCTCGTGGCCTATGCGCGGTTCGAGGTCTTCGGGCTGGCTTTCAGCTTGAGCGAGCTCATCAGCTGTGGACTCTTCCGGTGGCCTGTCAGTTTGAGGTGGCATGGTGACTCGAGGGATTGGGTCGACGTCCATGGGCGTTGGTTCTTGACCTCCCGCAGGTCCTCCACCTGGGGCCTCATCAATTACCTCCATGGGAGTAGGTTGCTGTCCCTGCGCGGCTACCGATCCCTGCGCAGGTTTCCACAGTTGGGTTTCTTCCACGTCCTCCATTGGTGTCGATTGTGTGTTCTGCACAGGTCCAACACCTTGGTTGATTTGTACGTCCTCTTCAAGGATGTGGACTTGCGTAACGGACTTCTTGACCCGGCCATCTTCGATTTGGAGTAAACACTCTCGGGCCTTTTTCTGGTCACCTTTTATAGTTCCGGCACCCTTCGGAGTTGGAAATTTTAAACAGTAGTAGTAGGTTGAACACGCCGCTTTGAATTCATTAACAAAAGGGCGGCCAAGGAACCCGTTGTAGGAGGACTGCTGGTCGACAACTAGGAAATCTATGAGCCTAGTCAGTCTCCTAGCGGAATCCTCAGCCGATACAAGTTGGACGCTCAACCTAACACTACCTAGGGGGACGGTTACAGCTTCTCCGAACCCCACTATTCTAGCATTGCTAGGTTCCAGGTACGACTCAAAATCACCCAAGGCATCCAAGGTGGATTTGAAGAGGATGTTGGTGAATGCGCCGGTATCCACAAGCGGCCTGTGAACTCGGACGTTCATGATGTCGGCGGTTATCACCAACGAGTCGTTGTGGGGCATCAGTACCCCCTCCAGGTCCGCAGAAGAAAATGTTAGCTCGTCAGCGAGCTGCGAGGCGGTCCTGGGGCCGGAGCTGCCTTCCTGGACTTGATTTATGGCCCGGATCTCGGCCTTCCTCTTTCTCTTGGATATGGAGAATCCCCCATCCCGGAGGCCTCCTGCAGCTCCGATCTCCTCCTCAAGAACCAAGAGTTCCCGAGTCGGCTCCATACTTTGTTGAGGTTGGGGAGGTGCCCTCCGCCTGTGTTGGGGACCAGGTTGGTCCGCCTCCTCCTCTTCGTCATCGGAGGTAACCCTCCTCTCGAACCTTGGTCTCTTAGCTGGGGCCTTCTTCACAAATTCGGCCAATTTTCCCTCCTCGTAAAATTTCCAGAGTTGCTTGAGGAGATCTCGGCACTCGCTGGTGAAGTGGCCGATGGCCTGATGGTAGGCACAGAATTTGTTGGGGTTGAGCTTCGTGCGGTCCTGGCGGATCCGCCTTGGCTCCTCCAGCATGGCCTTGCCTTGGACGGCAGTGAAGATGTGGTCGACGGAGACAGCGAGGACCTGGTTGAGCTTTTCTTTGAGCTCATTTCCCTCGCCGAAGGCCTTTAAGTTCCGGGGGGCTTTGTAGGTGCCCCCAGACTTCTTCCCGTAGGGCTTCTTTTCCTCGTGGGCACCAACTTCTTTCAGTAGTGCCTCCTGCATAGCTACATACACCCCCGCCTTGTGGCGGAATTCGCTATAAGTGTTGGGACATGCGAGGTGCATTTCCTTCCAGAGGTCGGTGCCCCTCCTGAGTCCGCCCATCGCTGCGACGACCTTGGTGTCGTCGCTTACCGGCTCGCCTTCCAGCAGAATCTTGTCGAACCTTTCCAGGTACTGCTGGTCGGTCTCGTACTCACCTTGATGTATGTTGGCGAGTCGGTGTTTCTGGGTAAGGTAAGATCCAAACCCAGAGAAGTGGGTCAGGAACTCCCGCGAGAGTTGGCCAAATGAGCAGATTGACCCCGGGGTGAGTGAAGAGAACCAGCGGTGAGCTCTGTCCCCTAGGGTCAGTGGGAAGTTCCGGCACTGGGTGGGGTCGGTGGCGCCGACTGAAATCATGAAATCCGCGTACTTGGCCAGGTGGACTTTCAGATCGGATTCGCCCTCATACGCGGACATCACCGAAAATTGGATTTTCTTCTGGACCGGTGCGCGGAGGATGGCAGGTGCCAATGGAGAGGTGGGGAGAGTCATGGCGTCAGGTCCGCCAGACTTAGCTGCTACCTGTACTTGCAGCACTTCAACGGCCTTTTTCAGTGAGGCCAACTCGTCATCACGGGTCACCTCCGGCGGAGGGTGCTCAAAGGTCGTGCGTCTCGCGGACGCACGTCCCCGAGGTGCCTCACTCTGGGGTGACCTCTCAGTGACGGGCTGGAATTGGCGTCCGCCGTGGGGGCCTAGCCGGTCAGTGGCGGGCCTCCTCAGCCTTTCATGGGCTGACCTGCGCGGCTGCTGGTCAGAGTCCCCCTGGGACGCAGCTGGGGCTGCCGCACGCTCATTCTCTTCGTACCTCGGGCCCAGGCGGCCTTGGAGGACTTCCCTCCTTTGAGATTGGTGGGTGCCAGACGCCCCGGTGTAGGCCGGCTCCCTTCCAGTGTAAGGAGCGGGACCCTCCTCCCCCATTTTGGCTTTACCGGTCCTCTCCCTGCGCTGGCGAGCTTGTGACGAGCTCGCCTCCTGCTCGGTGGGGAGTACACTGTAGTCTCCCCTGGTTTGGGTGCCCTGGGTGGGCCTGGTTTGCTCCCTGGTTTCGGCGGCTGGAGCTCGCCTAGGTACTAGGGCGAGCTCGTCCTGTTGTCGCTGCTGCAACCTTTGTAGTGTCGCGATGGTGCATCGGAGCTCGTCAGGATTGCTGACCAGGTCCCTCAGAGCGGGAGCTAAGTCTTCCTGGGTCGCCGCAGTTCGCTGAGGTCGCGGAGCTGTGGGGCTTTTCTGGCGAGGCGGTTGTGATGTCTCCACCACCTGGTGTGAGGTCTCCACCTCGACCTGGTTTTGATTGCCCCCTCTAGACCTTCCCGCAGCTGCGGAGGTCTGTCCCTTGGCGGCTCGAGTGTTGGCCATTTTTGGGTTTCGGAGGGGGTAACTCGCTGAGGGGCGCCGAAGTGGAGGGAGGTCACCGGGGTGATGGAGGTCGCCTGGATGGTTATCGTCCAGCTTAGGCGGAGCTGTGCAAGTTTTCGTCTAGCCTTGCGTGTGACGAATTGTCCGAAATTCGGTTTATTCGTGTGCACGCGCGCGTTTGAAAACTTGTTCCGGACCGATTTTGTGAAATCCAAAAATTCGGGTTTTTGTCCAGAAATCTGGATTCTTTGTTCAGGGGATGAAGATGTGTGTGTATCTTCAAGTGTTCTTGAGTTTTGTCAAGAACACCTTCAAATCTTCAAATCTTCAACAAACCCTAATTTTTGTTCTTGAAGATTTCTTAATTTTCAGGTTCGAGGCAAACCCTCCTTCTAGCGCCAAATTGTTGACAGAATTTATTAACGGTGTTTGTTTATGTGGCTTTTCAACATATTAATTCTATCAAACAATAATCCAAGATTTTGTGTTCTTGGATGTAATATGAGGAGGGAGAGTAGAGAGAGAAATACTGCAGCGTAGGTTGTATTAATTTTCAGAATTTGTGAGAAGTCCTTGAATAGTACAAGAGAGATCTTATTTATAGGTGTGCGAGTGTGAGACGGCACCTTACGAGCCTATATGGCCTCCGGTGTTGACGAGGGCTCCTTACCCTCGTCTTGATCTCCCCACACTG
>JAPKLY010002665.1:11548-23086 GCA_026898435.1 Prunella vulgaris | reverse complement strand
CCCATTACAATATTTCTCTCTCTAAACCCTCTACTCTCCCTCCTCATATTATATCCAAGAACACAAATTCTTGGATTATTGTTTGATGGAATTAACATGTTATAACTAGCCACATAACAAACACGATTAATAAATTCTATCAACAATTTGGCGCTAGAGGAAGGGCGCGTGTTCGAACCTGAAAAATTAAAAATCTCAAGAACGAAAAAGTTAGGGTTTGGTTGAAGGTTTGAAAATTTGAAGGTGTTCTTGATAAAACCCAAGAACACTTGAAGATGCACATACATCTTCATCCCTTGGACGCAGAACCCAGATTTCCGGACAAAAACCCAAGTTTTTGGATTTCACGAGATCTGCCCGGAACAAGTTTTCAAACGCGCGCGTGCACACGAATAAACCGAATCTCGGATAATTCGTCAACACGCGAGGCTAGACGAAAACTTGCACGGCTCCACCTAAGCTGGACAACCACCGCACCAGCGACCTCCACCACTCCAGCGACCTCCCTCCATCTCGGCGACCTGCTGCAAGCTACCCCCTCCGAAACCCAAAAATGGCTAACACTCGAGCCGCCAAGGGATAGGCCTCCGCCGCTGCGGGAAGGTCTAAAGGGGGTGATCAAAACCAGGCCGAGGTGGAGACCTCACCCCAGGTGGTGGAGACCTCACAACCACCTCCCCAGAAGAGCACTACAGCTCCGCGACCTCCGCGAGTTGCGGTGACCCAGGAGGACTTGGCCCCCGCTCTGAGGGACCTGGTCAGCAATCCTGACGTGCTCCAACGCACCATCGCGACCTTATAAAGGTTGCAGCAGCGACAGCAGGACGAGCTCGCCCTAGTACCCAGGCGAGCTCCAGCCTTCGAAACCCGGGAGCAGACCAGGCCCACTCAGGGCACCCAAACCAGAGGGGACTACAGCGTACTCCCCACCGAGCAGGAGGCGAGCTCGGCACAGGCTCGCCAGCGCAGGGAGAGAACCGGCAAGGTCAAAATGGTGGAGAAGGGTCCTGCTCCCTGCACTGGAAGGGAGTCGACCTACACCGGGGCATCTGGCACCCACCAATCTCAAAGGAGGGAAGTCCTCCAAGGCCGCCTGGGCCCAAGATACGAAGAGAATGAGCGTACGGCGGCCCCAGCTGCGTCCCATGGGGACTCCGATCAGCAGCCACGCAGATTAGCCCACGAAAGGCTGAGGAGACCCGCCACTGACCGATTAGGCCCCCACGGCGGACGCCAATTCCAGCCCGCCACTGAGAGGTCACCCCAGAGTGAGGCACCTCGGGGACGTGCGTCCGCGAGACGCACGACCTTTGAGCACCCTCTGCCGGAGGTGACCCGAGATGACGAGCTGGCCTCACTGAAAAAGGCCGTTGAAATGCTACAAGCACAAGTAGCAGCCAAGTCTGGCGGACCTGACGCCACGGCTCTCCCCACCTCTCCATTGGCACTTGCCATCCTCCGCGCACCGGTCCAGAAGAAAATTCAATTCCCGGTGATGTCCGTATACGAAGGCGAATCGGACCCGAAAGTCCACCTGGCCAAGTACGTGGACTTCATGATTTCGGTCGGCGCCACTGACTCCACCCAGTGCCGGAACTTCCCGCTGACCCTAGGGGATTGAGCTCACCGATGGTTCTCTTCACTCGCCCCGGGGTCAATCTACTCATTTGACCAACTCTCACGGGAGTTCCTGGCCCACTTCTCTGGGTTCGGATCCTACCTTACCCAGAAACACCGACTCGCCAACATCCACCAAGGCGAGAGTGAGACCGACCAGCAGTACCTGGAAAGGTTCGACAAAATCCTGCTGGAAGGCAAGCCGGTGAGTGAAGACACCAAGGTCGTCGCAACGATGGCCGGACTCAGGAGGGGTACCGACCTCTGGAAAGAGATGCACCTCGCATGTCCCAACACTTACAGCGAATTCCGTCACAAGGCGGGGGTGTTCACGGCTATGCTGGAGGCACTACTGAAAGAAGTTAGTGCCCACGAGAAAAGGAAGCCCCACGGGAAGAAGTCCGGGGGCGCCTACAAAGCTCCCCGGAACTTAAAAGCCTTTGGCGAGGGAGATGAGCTCAAAGAAAAGCTCAACCAGGTTCTCACTGTCTCCGTCGACCACGTCTTCACTGCTGTCAAAGGCAAGGCCATGCTGGAAGAGCCAAGGCGAATCCGCCAGGACCGCACAAAGCTCAATCCCAACAAATTCTGTGCCTACCATCAGGCCATCGGCCACTTCACCAGCGAGTGCCGAGACCTCCTCAAGCAACTCTGGAAATTTTACGAGGAGGGGAAATTGGCCGAGTTCGTGAAGAAGGCCCCAGCTAAGAGACAGAGGTTCGAGAGGAGGGCTACCTCCGATGACGAGGAGGAAGAAGCAGACCAACCTGGTCCCCATCACAGACGGAGGGCACCTCCCCAACCTCAGCAAAACATGGAACCCACCCGGGAACTCTTGGTTCTCGAGGAGGAGATCGGAGCTGTAGGAGGTCTCCAGGACGGGGGATCCTCCATATCCAGGAGAAAGAGGAAGGCCGAAATCCGGGCCATAAACCAAGTCCAGGAAAACAGCTCTGGCCCCAGGTCCATCTCACAGCTTGCTGGCGAGCTGCCATTTTCTTCAGCGGACCTGGAGGGGGTACTGATGCCCCACAACGACTCGTTGGTGATAACCGTCAACATCATGAACGTCCTAGTTCACAGGCTACTTGTGGACACCGGCGCATTCACCAACATTCTCTTCAAATCCACCTTGGATGCCTTAGGTGATTTTGAGTCGTATCTGGAACCTAGCAATGCTAGGATAGTGGGGTTCGGAGAAGCTGTAACCGTCCCCCTATGTAGTGTTAGGTTGAGCGTCCAGCTTGTATCGGCTGAGGACCCCGAAAGGAGACTGACTAGGCTCATAGATTTCCTAGTTGTCGATCAGCAGTCCTCCTACAACGGGTTCCTTGGTCGTCCGTTTATTAATGAATTCAAAGTGGCGTGTTCGACCTACTACTACTGTTTAAAATTCCCAACTCCAAAAGGTGCCAGAACTATAAAAGGTGACCAGAGAAAGGCCCGAGAGTGTTTACTCCAGGTCAAAGACGGCCGGGTCAAAAAAGCGGTGACACAAGTCCACATCCTCGAAGAGGATGTACAGATTCCTGCAGACGAGCCAAACATCCTAGACGTCATCTCGGTCGAAACTGAGATGATGGAGGTAGGCGATTTGTCAGAAATCTACCAAGGCACTGGACCTGTGCAAGACACAACCGACACCAATGGAGGACTTGGAAGAAACCCAAGTGTTGAGACCTGCGCAGGGGTCGGTACCTGCGCAGGGACAGCAGCCTACTCCCATGGAGGTAGCTGATGAGGCCCAAGGTGGGGGACCTGCAGGAGGTCAAGAACCAACACTAATGGACGTTGACCCAACTCCCCAAGTCACCACACCATCCCAAGCTGACAGACCACCGGAGGTGTTCACAGCTGACGAGCTCACCCAAGCTGAGAGCCAACCCGATGACCTCAAACCGCGCATAGGCCACGAGCCTGCGCATATGTCACAAGGGGAGTGGGACGAGTTCATCAGCGACCCGAGGTGGAAAAGTCAAATGAGAAAAGCAACCCCCATGGAAGAGTTGACGGCACTCCTGGTGGACCCGGAAAGAGACCTAGAACTTTTCATCGGTTCTGAGTTACCTGAACCGTACCGGTCGAGGATGGAGCTGTTCTTAATGACCAACCTAGACGTGTTTGCCTGGTCCCACGAAGACATGACGGGGATCCCGTTGGAACATGCTTGCCACAGACTTAACATAGATCCGACGAGGAGACCCGTACGCCAAAAGCGAAGAAAGTATGGACCAAACAAGTACGCAGCTCTAACAGTTGAGGTGGAGAAGTTGTTAGACAACAAGCTCATCAAGGAAGCTCTGTGTCCGCAGTGGGTCGCGAACCCCGTCCTGGTGAAGAAACACAATGGGACGTGGAGACTCTGCATTGACTTCACGGACCTGAACAAAGCATGCTCGAAGGACAACTTCCCACTACCTCACATTGACCAGTTGGTGGATAGCACTGCAGGCCACGAGATGATGACATTCATGGATGCTTTTGCGGGCTATCACCAGATAGCTCTACACCCAGATGACCAGGAACACACGACGTTCTACACCAACAAGAACATGTATTGCTGGGAAAGGATGCCGTTCGGACTCATCAACGCCGGAGCTACCTACCAAAGATTGGTGAACAAAATGTTTGACCAACACATTGACGAATCCATGGAGGTGTACGTGGATGACATAGTTGTCAAGAGTTTGAGAAAGGAAGACCACCTAAAACAGACATTCGATATACTGCGCCACTACAACATGAAGTTGAACCCCAAAAAAACCAGCTTTGGCGTACACTCCGGGAAGTTCTTGGGGCACCTAGTTAGCCAGCGTGGAATTGAGGTCAACCCAACACAGGTCCAATGCATAATCGAGATGGGTATACCCGATTCCGTCCAAAAAATTCAAAGGCTGACAGGGTGCATGGCAGCCCTGAACAGATTCATCTCCAGGTCCGGCGACCGAAATTGTCCATTTTTCGAGGCAATTAAGGCAAACACACGGAGGTACAAAGAGGCGGCCAAGGCCAACAAGCTCCACCTAAAAAACCACTTCGTTTGGACAAGTGAATGCCAACGAGCCTTTGAAGATATCAAAACGTACCTGGCAGATACATAGGTCCTGTTGAAACCGATACCTGGAGAAAAGCTGTATCTGTACCTAGCCGCGTCGGAGGTGGCCATCAGCTCCGTCCTGGTCCGAGAAGAGGCGAAAACACACCTACCAGTGTACTATGTGAGCCAAGTCTTACATGAAGCTGAGTTGCGGTACACCCCAACGGAGAAGCTGGCTTATGCACTGGTGATGAGTGTTAGAAAATTGAGGCCTTACTTCTTTGACCACCCAGTAGAGGTGCTGACGACGTTCCCACTTCGTCAAATACTACAGCGCCCAGACACTGCCGGACGCCTGCTGAAATGGTCACTGGAGATCAGCCAATACGGTATAACCTACGCACCCCGAATAGCGATCAAGGGACAAGCACTGGCCGACTTCATCGTCGAGCTAACTTTCCCACAAGATCCAACGAGGGGGCGTATAGCTCCGTGGCATCTCTACGTGGACGGATCATCAACTAGCATGGCAGCAGGCGCCGGCGTGGTCCTGATCAGCCCAGACAGACAAGTCTTCACCTCCGCAATTCGGTTCGACTTTCGAGCAACCAACAATGAGGCGGAGTATGAAGCGTTGATAGCAGGACTTAGGCTATCATTAGCTGTGGGGGCAACCAATCTTCAAGTTTTCGGAGATTCCCAGCTAATAATATCCCAAGTCCGGGGGGAATATGAAGCAAAAGACTAGCAGATGATGACCTACCAGAAGATAGTCGAGCATCTGATCTCGATGTTTACACAAGTTTACATTAATCAGATACCGCGGCTAGAAAACACACAAGCAGATGCTCTAGCCCGGCTAGCTACTAGCAACGGCGAAGCCGAATTCACGGAGGTCGTGATCACCACACTGAAAAACCCCTCGACGTCCGATTACAAGATGAATCAAACCTCGAGCGGGGGGCAGGAGGACAGTGAAGGTGGTGAAGATTGGTGCACTCCAATCCAAAAATACCTAACAGACGGAACAACCCCTGTGGACACCTGGGAAGCTAGCCGGTTAATAAAGCAAGCTGCCAGATATACGCTGCTGGATGGCCAACTCTATAAACGTGGATTCTCTCTACCCCTACTCAAATGCCTAACCAGGAAGCAGGGGTCCGAAGTGTTAGAAGAAATTCACGAAGGGATTTGTGGGAGTCACGCTGGGGGGCAAGCATTGGCATACAAGACGATCAGACAGGGCTACTACTGGCCCACTCTTCGCAAAGATGCCATCAGCTTCGCTCGAAGGTGCCGAAAGTGCCAACATTTCGCACCTAACATCCACTCCCCAACCAACCAGCTTAAGTCGGTGTTCAGCCCATGGCCTTTCGCGAAATGGGGTATCGACTTGATCGGCCCATTTCCACCTGGTAGAGGCGGTGTAAAGTTTGCTGTCGTAGCAGTAGACTACTACACTAAGTGGGCTGAGGCCGAAGCTCTCACAACCATAACCCAAGAAAGGATGATCGGCTTCATTTGGAAAAACCTGATCTGCAGGTTTGGACTCCCGCAGTCGGTCATCACTGATAATGGAAGGCAGTTCGACGGACAGAAGTTGAGGGACTTCTGCAGTTCATGGAACATCAAGAAGCACTACTCAACTCCATATCACCCCCAGTCGAACGGCCAGGTCGAGGCGGTGAACAAGATCCTGAAACACATATTGAAGCTCCGCCTCGAAGAGAAGAAAGGAAACTGGGCAGACGAACTCCCGGACGTCCTATGGTCTTATAGAACTTCCTATAGGGCCAGCACCGGGGAGACCCCATTTGCCCTAGCCTTCGGGACTGAAGCCGTGGTCCCGGTAGAAGTCCAGAACAAGACTTGGAAGGTGATGGGGTATGATGAAGAAAAGAATGATGAAGCCTTGGCAATAGAAAAGGATCTGATCGAAGAGACCAGAGCTTTGTCAGAAATGAAGAACACCACCTATAAGCGCAGAGCGGAAAAATATTACAACTCTCAGGTCCGAGACCGAAAATTCAAAGTCAGAGACTTGGTGTTAAAAAAGAAATTGATGGCCCCACCAGGTGTATTCGGTTCAAACTGGGAAGGACCATTCCGGGTCACTGCAGCCTGGCCAAACAGTACCTATGATCTAGAAGAAGCAGAAGGCAAAGCTTCGTCATACACCTGGAGCTCGGCACATCTAAAAAAGTTCTACCAATAGACTAGAATCCTGTAATAGACTAGTCGAAGGTTTGCATCAGAAATATAGATGGCAACCGATGTAAATTACGTTGCTGTAAAAATTCAGAAAAATTCCCAAGTGTTTGGACCTGTGCAGCTCTCCAACCAGGTGAGCTGCACCAGATCGCCCACTGCTCCTGGTAGCTCGCCAAACCTAGCTCGCCCACATGCTCAAAAATCCGCAATGCGCAAGGACCAAGGTCCCAAGCGTTGTAATTAAATAGCTCGAAGGCAAAGGCCAAAGTGCCCAAGGTCGCGAAGGTACCCTTCTTAAAAGGTTGCTAAGCACCTACTGCCACAAGTTAGAAAAATTCGCGAAAAAGACAAAAACGTCTAAGGCAAGGTTCATGAAACCCAATGGCCCAACGCGAATCAATCAAAGTGCAGTTTGCTGCCCTAAGTGGCCTAAGACGAACGATTCGCAGCCCTAAGTGGCGTAAGACGAAGAATACGCACTCTAAAAACAGAGGTACAATTCGTAGTCGAAAGTGACGTAAAACGAACGATTCGCTTCTCAAAGTAGAATAAGACGAACAATTATGTACCAGGAAAATAAACAAGAACGAGCTATTTAAAAAAAATTATAACGTATAAGCGCAAATACATAAAGGAAAAGAGTTGGACAAAAAATGCTCGACTTATATTCAAAAGATACTTAAGAAATTTTCAAGTAAAAAATATACTTGAAAAAATCCTAAGTATGAGTAGTAGTGCTGGCCACAAAGGCCGACCAGCTGGCCGTCTTTGAACTACAAAAAGCTCCTTCTGGGCGAGCTGCATGTGCCCGACGAGCTGAATCTACTTGAACGAAAAGTAAAGCTACAAAAATGGAGCTCCTTTTGGGCGAGCTCCACAACCCGGAGACCTACTACAAGTTGGAAATTAAAAAAGCTAATCTACGAAAGCAAGGAAAAATCCTAAATCCCCGGAGCAGCGGGGACATCGGAAGGCATCTCGGAGGCGGCAGTAGGCACATCAGCGGCGTCCTCGGCAGGGGCAGCGGCGACCTGGGAAGCTGGAATGGCGAGCTCAGCCTCGGAAGTGATATTACCAGTCAGCCCGCTGGCATCAAACTCGCCCAAGTTTAGCATAGCGTCCCCACAGGCCTCCTGCAGTTGCTCGACAGTGAGGGGAACGCGATCTCCCTCGCGAGCGACCACCTCTGCCTCACCAAGGTTCAGCTCCGGCACCTAGACTGTCTTGATAATTCGAAAGAGGTCCGGTACAAAGTAGAGAGGAAAGCCGAGCTCAGGTAGGTCGCCGATATCCAGCTCGGCGCCATCGGGGGAACTCGGTCCAGGCATGCCTTGAAGTCGCCCACGACTGCCTCCACCTCGTCGTCCCTATGAGTTCGGGCCCACCAGAGAGTCCGCAGAACCTCTGCATAACATTGAACGCATCTTCTGTCAGAGGCCTCGGCCTTCACGGCCGCCAGGTCCGGCGAGGAGGAGGCAACACTCCGCAGCTCGGCGATCTCATTCGCCTTCGCCTCTAGCTCGCCCCTTAGCCTCTCGCATTCGGCGTTGGAGCTCTTCACCAGACCCCGCTGCAGTGCGAGGTCTTTCTTCGTGATCCCGTGGCTGCCGACCTCCTGGGCGAGCTGGGCGGAGAGCTCCTCTTCCTTAGCCCTTATCCTTGCCTCCGTCTCCTGCTCGAGCCAGGCGAGCCGGCGTTGGACGGTCTCAAGCTGCTGGAGGGCGCTTTGCTCGGCGGCCAGCGAAGCCTCGGCCTGTTCCTCGGCGAGCTGCGCCTGTTTTTTCGCTTTGTCGGTAGAGTCCGCCAACGCCAGCATCCGCTTGTTCCTGTCGGAGCGACCTGCCTCCAACTCGTCCAATGCCTAGGTATCTCGCTCACAGCATCCCGGGCTATGCCCGGAGGGAGATTCCGCATCGAAGTGAGAGAGCGAGATCGCTCAAAGGCATGCAGAACCTCGTGGCGATTCGGGAAGGCGATTGGAGCATAACTGCGAGATCGAAACAGATGAAAACTGTTAGAAAAATAAAGGATTGAAAAGCAATGAAAGTCAATTGGGCGAGCTACTTACTGAGCTCGGTCAGGATCCCAACCCAGTAGCGTGTCGTCGGTGGTTTACACCCCGAATGGAGAAGGCGAAGGGGGCGAACTCCGAATGGGCGTGGCCGCCAGCGGGGCGGTGGATTGGACAGAGCCCCCCTGTCCTGACCTCGCCGAGGTCCTCTCAGCCCGGTCGGACTCCTCGTCAACCAAGCCGGTGTATCTCGTTCTCTTGCGAGCTGGGGGATCCTCCTCGCCAGCTCGGGATCCACCACCACCTTGGGCCCTCCTCTTTCCTCGACCTCGCTCAGAGGGGGCAACAGCTCGTCCTCCACCTCGCCCGGCCCGGGCGACCTCTGATGCCTTGGACTTTTCAGGAGCCTTGGCTTTCTCCTTTTGGGCTCCCGATCCACCTGCCTCGCCCTTTTTGGAGGCGAGCTCTGCCTTCTTGCTCGCCTCCAGCGCGAGCACAGACGGTGGGGCAAGTCTGTTGGGGCGAGGTGGACCCATCTCGAATCGCTCTTTCACGAGTTGATAGGCCTCGGGGACCTCGGCGATCGGGATGGCAACGAAGCTACCACCTGCACAAAAATTACAAATGTCAGCATGATGGGCGAGCTACCCCCCATAGGCGAGCTGCAAAGAGTCGGACCTGGGAGCTCGAGACCTTGGATGTCGAGGTGGTGCGGTAGTGTAAGGAGCCCGGCGAGCCGCAGGCAATAGTGCGCGCACAAATGGGCGACCTGTCTGTTCTTCGCGCTTCTCAAACAGCAGATGGCGCGCACCACGTCGAACTGCTCCGACACTCTAGGCCTGCCCCGGCTGGATTTGTGTCGCTTCGGAACTGCAAAAGGAAAGAAAATTATAATTAGTATATCTAATTCAACCCACGCACACCGAAATAGGCGACCTACTGCTGGCTTCCCCATATCCCTCTGGAGTGGGAATACGATCACCCCGCCCATGATACGTGTTGGAGGCTCGCCAGTCGCCGCCTACGAAGAAAAACTGCTTCTTCCATTCACAGACTTTATTGGGCAGGTCCCCAAGAAATTTCTCCCCTGGACGAGCTTTCAGGTAATAATACCCCGCGCCATCCTGCGCCCGCTTGGTCACGGCGAAGAGCTCGCCCAGGTCCGCCGAGGTCGTCGCGTTCTCATAACCCTCCAACCCAAAAACAGACAGGGCGGCGAGGAGGTTGCTCCATGCATTCGGTGTGAGCTGGGTGATGACCAGATTATTGTCAGCAAGATATTGGCCAATGATCGGGTGCAGCGGCAAAGTAAGCCCGGCCCTCAGGACATCTACGTTCAAAGCGGTCATCCCCTCAGGAGGTGCGTCGGCCCGCTCATCCTTCATCGGGGCATACATAAAAATGTCCAGTGGGATGCGATACTCCCTGCGTATAATAGGCAGGTCGCATTCATCAACAAGGCTCACCACCTCGCCAGCCTTGTACTCAGAAGGGACGACTTCTTCCAGGTCGGCGGGGTCGGTGCGAGGTGCCCGATTCGGGCAGGGAAAGCTCGCCGCGTACTCGGCGACATACTCATTCCAATCGAATGGGTGAGCCACCTGGGCGGGGACCTGGTACTCAACCAGCTGAGGTTCCGGAAAACCGATGCGGCGGAACCATTCAAGCGTGACCTCCTCCAGCTCGCCACCCTCCTCACCGACCTCGGCAGCGCCCTCCTCAACCTCCTCGGGCCCTTCGTTGCCACTGGCAACTCTTTCTTGGGCGACCTCGCCACCTTCCTCCCACACCTCGCGGTATACAGAACTGGAGGCTCCATCCTCCGGATCGCTACGTAGCTCCCCGGAGACCTGGCGAGCTGCCGAGATCGCCTCGGAGCTGGAGCCGATCTCCACATACGAAACCCAAAGTGGCTCATCCTCAATTATTGGCCGTTTGTCAGGATTCCGGTCCGAAAGAGTCCAACTCGAGGAATGTGTCGACATGGTCTCAGGGAAGTTCAAGAGTTTCTTAGTCCAAAATCCAATAGTCCAAAAGTCAGGGAAATGCAAAGTTTCTCGGTACAACCCACGGTCCAAAATCCCGTAATCCCGAAGAAACAACAGAAAAATCAAATAAAAGATAGAAGAGAAGGGAAAAGAAATCGAATCCTACCTTGAAGAGCCTTCGAAAATCCGTCGAGCACAAGAAAAATTGGTCGTCGGGAAAGCTCTGAGAATTCGAAATGCAAGAAGTGAGGAAATGAATCCATTTCCCCCTATTTATAGACGTTGGGGCGAGGTGCGATATTCACAAAGTACAGGGACCTGTTTGCAAGAAATTTGAAAGATGATATGATGGTGGGCGGGAACCGAGGTCTCAAAAGGCGTGCATGACCCCTGGATTCCCGCACCACGACGACCAAGAGTAACCTCCTTCACCGAGCTCGCCCGCTAGCTCGGCAATCGCCCAGGGACAGTTCGCCGAATTTCAAGTTCTCCAGCTCGTCTGCACATTTGACGAGGTCATGACACATGCGAGCTGGGGGGCAAATGTTGGACTGGCGAACTAGTATCATTCGTATATGAATAATCGCCAAGGTTTGGCAGGTCGTCAGGACCCACCCAGGTCCTTAAAGGTGCGGAGCTCGCCCACATGGAGATGACTCACCTGCGTAGCTCGC
>JAPKLY010002665.1:0-11538 GCA_026898435.1 Prunella vulgaris | reverse complement strand
CCCATTACAATATTTCTCTCTCTAAACCCTCTACTCTCCCTCCTCATATTATATCCAAGAACACAAATTCTTGGATTATTGTTTGATGGAATTAACATGTTATAACTAGCCACATAACAAACACGATTAATAAATTCTATCAACAATTTGGCGCTAGAGGAAGGGCGCGTGTTCGAACCTGAAAAATTAAAAATCTCAAGAACGAAAAAGTTAGGGTTTGGTTGAAGGTTTGAAAATTTGAAGGTGTTCTTGATAAAACCCAAGAACACTTGAAGATGCACATACATCTTCATCCCTTGGACGCAGAACCCAGATTTCCGGACAAAAACCCAAGTTTTTGGATTTCACGAGATCTGCCCGGAACAAGTTTTCAAACGCGCGCGTGCACACGAATAAACCGAATCTCGGATAATTCGTCAACACGCGAGGCTAGACGAAAACTTGCACGGCTCCACCTAAGCTGGACAACCACCGCACCAGCGACCTCCACCACTCCAGCGACCTCCCTCCATCTCGGCGACCTGCTGCAAGCTACCCCCTCCGAAACCCAAAAATGGCTAACACTCGAGCCGCCAAGGGATAGGCCTCCGCCGCTGCGGGAAGGTCTAAAGGGGGTGATCAAAACCAGGCCGAGGTGGAGACCTCACCCCAGGTGGTGGAGACCTCACAACCACCTCCCCAGAAGAGCACTACAGCTCCGCGACCTCCGCGAGTTGCGGTGACCCAGGAGGACTTGGCCCCCGCTCTGAGGGACCTGGTCAGCAATCCTGACGTGCTCCAACGCACCATCGCGACCTTATAAAGGTTGCAGCAGCGACAGCAGGACGAGCTCGCCCTAGTACCCAGGCGAGCTCCAGCCTTCGAAACCCGGGAGCAGACCAGGCCCACTCAGGGCACCCAAACCAGAGGGGACTACAGCGTACTCCCCACCGAGCAGGAGGCGAGCTCGGCACAGGCTCGCCAGCGCAGGGAGAGAACCGGCAAGGTCAAAATGGTGGAGAAGGGTCCTGCTCCCTGCACTGGAAGGGAGTCGACCTACACCGGGGCATCTGGCACCCACCAATCTCAAAGGAGGGAAGTCCTCCAAGGCCGCCTGGGCCCAAGATACGAAGAGAATGAGCGTACGGCGGCCCCAGCTGCGTCCCATGGGGACTCCGATCAGCAGCCACGCAGATTAGCCCACGAAAGGCTGAGGAGACCCGCCACTGACCGATTAGGCCCCCACGGCGGACGCCAATTCCAGCCCGCCACTGAGAGGTCACCCCAGAGTGAGGCACCTCGGGGACGTGCGTCCGCGAGACGCACGACCTTTGAGCACCCTCTGCCGGAGGTGACCCGAGATGACGAGCTGGCCTCACTGAAAAAGGCCGTTGAAATGCTACAAGCACAAGTAGCAGCCAAGTCTGGCGGACCTGACGCCACGGCTCTCCCCACCTCTCCATTGGCACTTGCCATCCTCCGCGCACCGGTCCAGAAGAAAATTCAATTCCCGGTGATGTCCGTATACGAAGGCGAATCGGACCCGAAAGTCCACCTGGCCAAGTACGTGGACTTCATGATTTCGGTCGGCGCCACTGACTCCACCCAGTGCCGGAACTTCCCGCTGACCCTAGGGGATTGAGCTCACCGATGGTTCTCTTCACTCGCCCCGGGGTCAATCTACTCATTTGACCAACTCTCACGGGAGTTCCTGGCCCACTTCTCTGGGTTCGGATCCTACCTTACCCAGAAACACCGACTCGCCAACATCCACCAAGGCGAGAGTGAGACCGACCAGCAGTACCTGGAAAGGTTCGACAAAATCCTGCTGGAAGGCAAGCCGGTGAGTGAAGACACCAAGGTCGTCGCAACGATGGCCGGACTCAGGAGGGGTACCGACCTCTGGAAAGAGATGCACCTCGCATGTCCCAACACTTACAGCGAATTCCGTCACAAGGCGGGGGTGTTCACGGCTATGCTGGAGGCACTACTGAAAGAAGTTAGTGCCCACGAGAAAAGGAAGCCCCACGGGAAGAAGTCCGGGGGCGCCTACAAAGCTCCCCGGAACTTAAAAGCCTTTGGCGAGGGAGATGAGCTCAAAGAAAAGCTCAACCAGGTTCTCACTGTCTCCGTCGACCACGTCTTCACTGCTGTCAAAGGCAAGGCCATGCTGGAAGAGCCAAGGCGAATCCGCCAGGACCGCACAAAGCTCAATCCCAACAAATTCTGTGCCTACCATCAGGCCATCGGCCACTTCACCAGCGAGTGCCGAGACCTCCTCAAGCAACTCTGGAAATTTTACGAGGAGGGGAAATTGGCCGAGTTCGTGAAGAAGGCCCCAGCTAAGAGACAGAGGTTCGAGAGGAGGGCTACCTCCGATGACGAGGAGGAAGAAGCAGACCAACCTGGTCCCCATCACAGACGGAGGGCACCTCCCCAACCTCAGCAAAACATGGAACCCACCCGGGAACTCTTGGTTCTCGAGGAGGAGATCGGAGCTGTAGGAGGTCTCCAGGACGGGGGATCCTCCATATCCAGGAGAAAGAGGAAGGCCGAAATCCGGGCCATAAACCAAGTCCAGGAAAACAGCTCTGGCCCCAGGTCCATCTCACAGCTTGCTGGCGAGCTGCCATTTTCTTCAGCGGACCTGGAGGGGGTACTGATGCCCCACAACGACTCGTTGGTGATAACCGTCAACATCATGAACGTCCTAGTTCACAGGCTACTTGTGGACACCGGCGCATTCACCAACATTCTCTTCAAATCCACCTTGGATGCCTTAGGTGATTTTGAGTCGTATCTGGAACCTAGCAATGCTAGGATAGTGGGGTTCGGAGAAGCTGTAACCGTCCCCCTATGTAGTGTTAGGTTGAGCGTCCAGCTTGTATCGGCTGAGGACCCCGAAAGGAGACTGACTAGGCTCATAGATTTCCTAGTTGTCGATCAGCAGTCCTCCTACAACGGGTTCCTTGGTCGTCCGTTTATTAATGAATTCAAAGTGGCGTGTTCGACCTACTACTACTGTTTAAAATTCCCAACTCCAAAAGGTGCCAGAACTATAAAAGGTGACCAGAGAAAGGCCCGAGAGTGTTTACTCCAGGTCAAAGACGGCCGGGTCAAAAAAGCGGTGACACAAGTCCACATCCTCGAAGAGGATGTACAGATTCCTGCAGACGAGCCAAACATCCTAGACGTCATCTCGGTCGAAACTGAGATGATGGAGGTAGGCGATTTGTCAGAAATCTACCAAGGCACTGGACCTGTGCAAGACACAACCGACACCAATGGAGGACTTGGAAGAAACCCAAGTGTTGAGACCTGCGCAGGGGTCGGTACCTGCGCAGGGACAGCAGCCTACTCCCATGGAGGTAGCTGATGAGGCCCAAGGTGGGGGACCTGCAGGAGGTCAAGAACCAACACTAATGGACGTTGACCCAACTCCCCAAGTCACCACACCATCCCAAGCTGACAGACCACCGGAGGTGTTCACAGCTGACGAGCTCACCCAAGCTGAGAGCCAACCCGATGACCTCAAACCGCGCATAGGCCACGAGCCTGCGCATATGTCACAAGGGGAGTGGGACGAGTTCATCAGCGACCCGAGGTGGAAAAGTCAAATGAGAAAAGCAACCCCCATGGAAGAGTTGACGGCACTCCTGGTGGACCCGGAAAGAGACCTAGAACTTTTCATCGGTTCTGAGTTACCTGAACCGTACCGGTCGAGGATGGAGCTGTTCTTAATGACCAACCTAGACGTGTTTGCCTGGTCCCACGAAGACATGACGGGGATCCCGTTGGAACATGCTTGCCACAGACTTAACATAGATCCGACGAGGAGACCCGTACGCCAAAAGCGAAGAAAGTATGGACCAAACAAGTACGCAGCTCTAACAGTTGAGGTGGAGAAGTTGTTAGACAACAAGCTCATCAAGGAAGCTCTGTGTCCGCAGTGGGTCGCGAACCCCGTCCTGGTGAAGAAACACAATGGGACGTGGAGACTCTGCATTGACTTCACGGACCTGAACAAAGCATGCTCGAAGGACAACTTCCCACTACCTCACATTGACCAGTTGGTGGATAGCACTGCAGGCCACGAGATGATGACATTCATGGATGCTTTTGCGGGCTATCACCAGATAGCTCTACACCCAGATGACCAGGAACACACGACGTTCTACACCAACAAGAACATGTATTGCTGGGAAAGGATGCCGTTCGGACTCATCAACGCCGGAGCTACCTACCAAAGATTGGTGAACAAAATGTTTGACCAACACATTGACGAATCCATGGAGGTGTACGTGGATGACATAGTTGTCAAGAGTTTGAGAAAGGAAGACCACCTAAAACAGACATTCGATATACTGCGCCACTACAACATGAAGTTGAACCCCAAAAAAACCAGCTTTGGCGTACACTCCGGGAAGTTCTTGGGGCACCTAGTTAGCCAGCGTGGAATTGAGGTCAACCCAACACAGGTCCAATGCATAATCGAGATGGGTATACCCGATTCCGTCCAAAAAATTCAAAGGCTGACAGGGTGCATGGCAGCCCTGAACAGATTCATCTCCAGGTCCGGCGACCGAAATTGTCCATTTTTCGAGGCAATTAAGGCAAACACACGGAGGTACAAAGAGGCGGCCAAGGCCAACAAGCTCCACCTAAAAAACCACTTCGTTTGGACAAGTGAATGCCAACGAGCCTTTGAAGATATCAAAACGTACCTGGCAGATACATAGGTCCTGTTGAAACCGATACCTGGAGAAAAGCTGTATCTGTACCTAGCCGCGTCGGAGGTGGCCATCAGCTCCGTCCTGGTCCGAGAAGAGGCGAAAACACACCTACCAGTGTACTATGTGAGCCAAGTCTTACATGAAGCTGAGTTGCGGTACACCCCAACGGAGAAGCTGGCTTATGCACTGGTGATGAGTGTTAGAAAATTGAGGCCTTACTTCTTTGACCACCCAGTAGAGGTGCTGACGACGTTCCCACTTCGTCAAATACTACAGCGCCCAGACACTGCCGGACGCCTGCTGAAATGGTCACTGGAGATCAGCCAATACGGTATAACCTACGCACCCCGAATAGCGATCAAGGGACAAGCACTGGCCGACTTCATCGTCGAGCTAACTTTCCCACAAGATCCAACGAGGGGGCGTATAGCTCCGTGGCATCTCTACGTGGACGGATCATCAACTAGCATGGCAGCAGGCGCCGGCGTGGTCCTGATCAGCCCAGACAGACAAGTCTTCACCTCCGCAATTCGGTTCGACTTTCGAGCAACCAACAATGAGGCGGAGTATGAAGCGTTGATAGCAGGACTTAGGCTATCATTAGCTGTGGGGGCAACCAATCTTCAAGTTTTCGGAGATTCCCAGCTAATAATATCCCAAGTCCGGGGGGAATATGAAGCAAAAGACTAGCAGATGATGACCTACCAGAAGATAGTCGAGCATCTGATCTCGATGTTTACACAAGTTTACATTAATCAGATACCGCGGCTAGAAAACACACAAGCAGATGCTCTAGCCCGGCTAGCTACTAGCAACGGCGAAGCCGAATTCACGGAGGTCGTGATCACCACACTGAAAAACCCCTCGACGTCCGATTACAAGATGAATCAAACCTCGAGCGGGGGGCAGGAGGACAGTGAAGGTGGTGAAGATTGGTGCACTCCAATCCAAAAATACCTAACAGACGGAACAACCCCTGTGGACACCTGGGAAGCTAGCCGGTTAATAAAGCAAGCTGCCAGATATACGCTGCTGGATGGCCAACTCTATAAACGTGGATTCTCTCTACCCCTACTCAAATGCCTAACCAGGAAGCAGGGGTCCGAAGTGTTAGAAGAAATTCACGAAGGGATTTGTGGGAGTCACGCTGGGGGGCAAGCATTGGCATACAAGACGATCAGACAGGGCTACTACTGGCCCACTCTTCGCAAAGATGCCATCAGCTTCGCTCGAAGGTGCCGAAAGTGCCAACATTTCGCACCTAACATCCACTCCCCAACCAACCAGCTTAAGTCGGTGTTCAGCCCATGGCCTTTCGCGAAATGGGGTATCGACTTGATCGGCCCATTTCCACCTGGTAGAGGCGGTGTAAAGTTTGCTGTCGTAGCAGTAGACTACTACACTAAGTGGGCTGAGGCCGAAGCTCTCACAACCATAACCCAAGAAAGGATGATCGGCTTCATTTGGAAAAACCTGATCTGCAGGTTTGGACTCCCGCAGTCGGTCATCACTGATAATGGAAGGCAGTTCGACGGACAGAAGTTGAGGGACTTCTGCAGTTCATGGAACATCAAGAAGCACTACTCAACTCCATATCACCCCCAGTCGAACGGCCAGGTCGAGGCGGTGAACAAGATCCTGAAACACATATTGAAGCTCCGCCTCGAAGAGAAGAAAGGAAACTGGGCAGACGAACTCCCGGACGTCCTATGGTCTTATAGAACTTCCTATAGGGCCAGCACCGGGGAGACCCCATTTGCCCTAGCCTTCGGGACTGAAGCCGTGGTCCCGGTAGAAGTCCAGAACAAGACTTGGAAGGTGATGGGGTATGATGAAGAAAAGAATGATGAAGCCTTGGCAATAGAAAAGGATCTGATCGAAGAGACCAGAGCTTTGTCAGAAATGAAGAACACCACCTATAAGCGCAGAGCGGAAAAATATTACAACTCTCAGGTCCGAGACCGAAAATTCAAAGTCAGAGACTTGGTGTTAAAAAAGAAATTGATGGCCCCACCAGGTGTATTCGGTTCAAACTGGGAAGGACCATTCCGGGTCACTGCAGCCTGGCCAAACAGTACCTATGATCTAGAAGAAGCAGAAGGCAAAGCTTCGTCATACACCTGGAGCTCGGCACATCTAAAAAAGTTCTACCAATAGACTAGAATCCTGTAATAGACTAGTCGAAGGTTTGCATCAGAAATATAGATGGCAACCGATGTAAATTACGTTGCTGTAAAAATTCAGAAAAATTCCCAAGTGTTTGGACCTGTGCAGCTCTCCAACCAGGTGAGCTGCACCAGATCGCCCACTGCTCCTGGTAGCTCGCCAAACCTAGCTCGCCCACATGCTCAAAAATCCGCAATGCGCAAGGACCAAGGTCCCAAGCGTTGTAATTAAATAGCTCGAAGGCAAAGGCCAAAGTGCCCAAGGTCGCGAAGGTACCCTTCTTAAAAGGTTGCTAAGCACCTACTGCCACAAGTTAGAAAAATTCGCGAAAAAGACAAAAACGTCTAAGGCAAGGTTCATGAAACCCAATGGCCCAACGCGAATCAATCAAAGTGCAGTTTGCTGCCCTAAGTGGCCTAAGACGAACGATTCGCAGCCCTAAGTGGCGTAAGACGAAGAATACGCACTCTAAAAACAGAGGTACAATTCGTAGTCGAAAGTGACGTAAAACGAACGATTCGCTTCTCAAAGTAGAATAAGACGAACAATTATGTACCAGGAAAATAAACAAGAACGAGCTATTTAAAAAAAATTATAACGTATAAGCGCAAATACATAAAGGAAAAGAGTTGGACAAAAAATGCTCGACTTATATTCAAAAGATACTTAAGAAATTTTCAAGTAAAAAATATACTTGAAAAAATCCTAAGTATGAGTAGTAGTGCTGGCCACAAAGGCCGACCAGCTGGCCGTCTTTGAACTACAAAAAGCTCCTTCTGGGCGAGCTGCATGTGCCCGACGAGCTGAATCTACTTGAACGAAAAGTAAAGCTACAAAAATGGAGCTCCTTTTGGGCGAGCTCCACAACCCGGAGACCTACTACAAGTTGGAAATTAAAAAAGCTAATCTACGAAAGCAAGGAAAAATCCTAAATCCCCGGAGCAGCGGGGACATCGGAAGGCATCTCGGAGGCGGCAGTAGGCACATCAGCGGCGTCCTCGGCAGGGGCAGCGGCGACCTGGGAAGCTGGAATGGCGAGCTCAGCCTCGGAAGTGATATTACCAGTCAGCCCGCTGGCATCAAACTCGCCCAAGTTTAGCATAGCGTCCCCACAGGCCTCCTGCAGTTGCTCGACAGTGAGGGGAACGCGATCTCCCTCGCGAGCGACCACCTCTGCCTCACCAAGGTTCAGCTCCGGCACCTAGACTGTCTTGATAATTCGAAAGAGGTCCGGTACAAAGTAGAGAGGAAAGCCGAGCTCAGGTAGGTCGCCGATATCCAGCTCGGCGCCATCGGGGGAACTCGGTCCAGGCATGCCTTGAAGTCGCCCACGACTGCCTCCACCTCGTCGTCCCTATGAGTTCGGGCCCACCAGAGAGTCCGCAGAACCTCTGCATAACATTGAACGCATCTTCTGTCAGAGGCCTCGGCCTTCACGGCCGCCAGGTCCGGCGAGGAGGAGGCAACACTCCGCAGCTCGGCGATCTCATTCGCCTTCGCCTCTAGCTCGCCCCTTAGCCTCTCGCATTCGGCGTTGGAGCTCTTCACCAGACCCCGCTGCAGTGCGAGGTCTTTCTTCGTGATCCCGTGGCTGCCGACCTCCTGGGCGAGCTGGGCGGAGAGCTCCTCTTCCTTAGCCCTTATCCTTGCCTCCGTCTCCTGCTCGAGCCAGGCGAGCCGGCGTTGGACGGTCTCAAGCTGCTGGAGGGCGCTTTGCTCGGCGGCCAGCGAAGCCTCGGCCTGTTCCTCGGCGAGCTGCGCCTGTTTTTTCGCTTTGTCGGTAGAGTCCGCCAACGCCAGCATCCGCTTGTTCCTGTCGGAGCGACCTGCCTCCAACTCGTCCAATGCCTAGGTATCTCGCTCACAGCATCCCGGGCTATGCCCGGAGGGAGATTCCGCATCGAAGTGAGAGAGCGAGATCGCTCAAAGGCATGCAGAACCTCGTGGCGATTCGGGAAGGCGATTGGAGCATAACTGCGAGATCGAAACAGATGAAAACTGTTAGAAAAATAAAGGATTGAAAAGCAATGAAAGTCAATTGGGCGAGCTACTTACTGAGCTCGGTCAGGATCCCAACCCAGTAGCGTGTCGTCGGTGGTTTACACCCCGAATGGAGAAGGCGAAGGGGGCGAACTCCGAATGGGCGTGGCCGCCAGCGGGGCGGTGGATTGGACAGAGCCCCCCTGTCCTGACCTCGCCGAGGTCCTCTCAGCCCGGTCGGACTCCTCGTCAACCAAGCCGGTGTATCTCGTTCTCTTGCGAGCTGGGGGATCCTCCTCGCCAGCTCGGGATCCACCACCACCTTGGGCCCTCCTCTTTCCTCGACCTCGCTCAGAGGGGGCAACAGCTCGTCCTCCACCTCGCCCGGCCCGGGCGACCTCTGATGCCTTGGACTTTTCAGGAGCCTTGGCTTTCTCCTTTTGGGCTCCCGATCCACCTGCCTCGCCCTTTTTGGAGGCGAGCTCTGCCTTCTTGCTCGCCTCCAGCGCGAGCACAGACGGTGGGGCAAGTCTGTTGGGGCGAGGTGGACCCATCTCGAATCGCTCTTTCACGAGTTGATAGGCCTCGGGGACCTCGGCGATCGGGATGGCAACGAAGCTACCACCTGCACAAAAATTACAAATGTCAGCATGATGGGCGAGCTACCCCCCATAGGCGAGCTGCAAAGAGTCGGACCTGGGAGCTCGAGACCTTGGATGTCGAGGTGGTGCGGTAGTGTAAGGAGCCCGGCGAGCCGCAGGCAATAGTGCGCGCACAAATGGGCGACCTGTCTGTTCTTCGCGCTTCTCAAACAGCAGATGGCGCGCACCACGTCGAACTGCTCCGACACTCTAGGCCTGCCCCGGCTGGATTTGTGTCGCTTCGGAACTGCAAAAGGAAAGAAAATTATAATTAGTATATCTAATTCAACCCACGCACACCGAAATAGGCGACCTACTGCTGGCTTCCCCATATCCCTCTGGAGTGGGAATACGATCACCCCGCCCATGATACGTGTTGGAGGCTCGCCAGTCGCCGCCTACGAAGAAAAACTGCTTCTTCCATTCACAGACTTTATTGGGCAGGTCCCCAAGAAATTTCTCCCCTGGACGAGCTTTCAGGTAATAATACCCCGCGCCATCCTGCGCCCGCTTGGTCACGGCGAAGAGCTCGCCCAGGTCCGCCGAGGTCGTCGCGTTCTCATAACCCTCCAACCCAAAAACAGACAGGGCGGCGAGGAGGTTGCTCCATGCATTCGGTGTGAGCTGGGTGATGACCAGATTATTGTCAGCAAGATATTGGCCAATGATCGGGTGCAGCGGCAAAGTAAGCCCGGCCCTCAGGACATCTACGTTCAAAGCGGTCATCCCCTCAGGAGGTGCGTCGGCCCGCTCATCCTTCATCGGGGCATACATAAAAATGTCCAGTGGGATGCGATACTCCCTGCGTATAATAGGCAGGTCGCATTCATCAACAAGGCTCACCACCTCGCCAGCCTTGTACTCAGAAGGGACGACTTCTTCCAGGTCGGCGGGGTCGGTGCGAGGTGCCCGATTCGGGCAGGGAAAGCTCGCCGCGTACTCGGCGACATACTCATTCCAATCGAATGGGTGAGCCACCTGGGCGGGGACCTGGTACTCAACCAGCTGAGGTTCCGGAAAACCGATGCGGCGGAACCATTCAAGCGTGACCTCCTCCAGCTCGCCACCCTCCTCACCGACCTCGGCAGCGCCCTCCTCAACCTCCTCGGGCCCTTCGTTGCCACTGGCAACTCTTTCTTGGGCGACCTCGCCACCTTCCTCCCACACCTCGCGGTATACAGAACTGGAGGCTCCATCCTCCGGATCGCTACGTAGCTCCCCGGAGACCTGGCGAGCTGCCGAGATCGCCTCGGAGCTGGAGCCGATCTCCACATACGAAACCCAAAGTGGCTCATCCTCAATTATTGGCCGTTTGTCAGGATTCCGGTCCGAAAGAGTCCAACTCGAGGAATGTGTCGACATGGTCTCAGGGAAGTTCAAGAGTTTCTTAGTCCAAAATCCAATAGTCCAAAAGTCAGGGAAATGCAAAGTTTCTCGGTACAACCCACGGTCCAAAATCCCGTAATCCCGAAGAAACAACAGAAAAATCAAATAAAAGATAGAAGAGAAGGGAAAAGAAATCGAATCCTACCTTGAAGAGCCTTCGAAAATCCGTCGAGCACAAGAAAAATTGGTCGTCGGGAAAGCTCTGAGAATTCGAAATGCAAGAAGTGAGGAAATGAATCCATTTCCCCCTATTTATAGACGTTGGGGCGAGGTGCGATATTCACAAAGTACAGGGACCTGTTTGCAAGAAATTTGAAAGATGATATGATGGTGGGCGGGAACCGAGGTCTCAAAAGGCGTGCATGACCCCTGGATTCCCGCACCACGACGACCAAGAGTAACCTCCTTCACCGAGCTCGCCCGCTAGCTCGGCAATCGCCCAGGGACAGTTCGCCGAATTTCAAGTTCTCCAGCTCGTCTGCACATTTGACGAGGTCATGACACATGCGAGCTGGGGGGCAAATGTTGGACTGGCGAACTAGTATCATTCGTATATGAATAATCGCCAAGGTTTGGCAGGTCGTCAGGACCCACCCAGGTCCTTAAAGGTGCGGAGCTCGCCCACATGGAGATGACTCACCTGCGTAGCTCGC
>JAPKLY010002664.1:11551-23092 GCA_026898435.1 Prunella vulgaris | reverse complement strand
GGGGTCCTATAGACTATCATGCGAGCTCATAGGCGAACTCGGAGATGAGCACTCGGGCGAGCTCAGAGATGAGCACCCGGGCGAGCTCAGAGGTGAACACTCAGGTGAGCTCCGACGCCTTGATGCCCGGAGGTGTGCTTGGCACTCTGGCGAGCTCGCGGGCGTCCTCCCAGGTGATATCTTGATTCTCTGATTTGCCTCGAGTAGCTCGCCCATCAACAATTGCCCCCCAGCTCGCCTTCATCATGACTCATGGCATGTGTGGGCGGGCTGACATGCGAACTCTCGGGCGAGCTCCTGCAAGGCGGTCTCTCGAGCCGACGTGGGTGGAGTTCGAGGCGTCGCACATGTCCCCATAAGTGTCGTTTCCCACGCCCCTAATAATAACTTTTCAAATTCTTTGCAAAAAGGTCCCTGGTCTTTCAGGAATTTCGAGCTCGCGCCCAACGTCTATAAATAGGCGAAATCGAGAAAATTTCTCACTTTGCTTCTTCACTTCTCAGAGCGCATTTCTGGCGATCGTTTCTCTGCTTCAGACGCGTCTCCGAACATCTCCCAAGGTAGAAATCCAGATTTTTCTTCTTTCTTGTTTCAAATTCTTTTCGTTGAAAACCAAAACTTTCCGGACGCCTACATCATGTCTGAGAATTCTTCGAGTCACACCCTTCCGAATCGTGATTTGGGCAAAGAACTAATGACCGATGACTGCCCAAACCCCCAAGCGGCACCTGTGATTATCTCCTCGGGCTCCGGGCCGAGCTCTGAAACTTTCCCGGACAGTGGCGAGCTCCTAGGGTCAGTTCGTTCTGACTCCGGCGAGCGAGCTACTAGTTCCGGCGAGCAATCCCCACTCCGCGAGCTCTGGGACTACTCTGAGTGAGCTCTCGGGGGAGCTGCGGCCCCGGTCGAAGAAGAGGTCGTCTAGACCGATACCCGGGAGGAGGTCGCCGAGGTTGGGCCGACGACATTGCTGGCGAGCTAGCCCGTGAAGTCGACGAAGAGGTCGACGAGGATATGGGGACGGAGGTCACCTATGAATACCTTTGTTTCATCGACTTTCCCTTTCCCAAGCTTCCGGAACATCAAATCCCCACCGAGGTCGTGAATGAGTTCGATTGGAACGAATATGTGAGGGCCTATGGGGCGAGCTTCCCCTACCCCGGCGAGCTCCGATCCGAAAGGCCGCTGGCTAATCCGACCTCAAGGCAAACGGGGTGGAGAGCATCGTCATCGAGTTTGCCCTCCCTGATATTCGGAGGCGGTTCTGTATTCCGCTGGACATATTCATGTATGCCGCTGAGGAGAAGGAGCGAGCCGACCTCCCCCCCGCCGGGCTCACAACTATCAACTATCACACCCTGAAGGCTGGGATCACCTTGCCCCTCCACCCCATCATTGGGCAGTTCCTGGCGGACACGGGCCTCGCCATCACACAGCTTACTCCGAACGCATGGAGCAACCTGTTGGCATCTCTGACCATTTTCGGTCTCGAGGGCTATGAAAATCAGCTGAGCACGGCGGAGATCAGCGAGCTCTTCAATGTGATCCGACAAGTGAGGGAGGGGAAAGGATATTACTCTTTCCAAGCTCGCCCGGGGGGCAAATTCTTAGGCGACCTCCCCAATAAAATCCGGGACTGGAAGGAGCAGTTCTTCTTTATTGGGGGAGATTGGTGAGCTTCTAACGGTCGTGGAGGGCGCATCCCTACTCCCGAGACTTACGGGGAGGCGAGCTGTAGGTGGCGTACCTTAGTGTGTGTGCGTCGGATTAGATTGCTGATCTAATCTATCTTTTTGCAGGTTTGAAGCGCCACAAGTCGAGCCGTGGGAAGCCGGAGGTTTCAATTGGCTTCGAGTTCGTGCGGACAGTGTGTTGTTTGCGAGAAAAGAACGATCATGAGATCGAACATTTGTGCCAACATCACTGCCGCAGGCTCGCCGGCCTCATCACCTCTCCACACCACCTCGCTGCTCAAGGTTTTAAACTTTTCCATTATGAAGTCCCTACAGCTCGCTGCCTCATACGTCGAGGTCGCCAGATTTACTTGATCATTTATCATGCAGGTGTAGGTCCCGCTGCCAAGCTTCCGCCCGTTGAAATTCCCGAAGCCTACCACTTCCTAGCCCGGCAGCTGAGGATGGGTAAACCTCGTCCGGGGAGGGAAGATATCCCCTTGGGAGCAGTCTTGAACGCCACGAAGAAGTTGGAGCTCGCCAAAGCCGCTGATAAGGCTGGGGGCTCTGGCACTCAGAGGACCTCGGCGCCTCCCCAAACAAAGGAGAAGGTCGCCAGCGCCAAGAAAGGGGTGGGCCGAGGTTCGGACCTTGAACGGGGCACCCAACCCCCTCTACTCCACCAGGCGAGGCGAGCTCTCCACCGAGTGGATGGCTCGCGGGTAAGTGAAGAAGAAGCTCGCCCCGCCAAGCGAGTTAGGGCTGAGGGCGGCTCCATCGAGCATAGCGGGCGAGGCGGCTCCGGATCGACACAAGTAGGGTCAGGGCGAGCTCTCGCTACTCAACCTTCTCAAGCGCCTCCAACTCCTCAGAGTGCGCCCTCGCCGTCTCCCTACGGGGTCCCTATTCGGGATGATACCCTTCTCGGGCTCAACCCTGATAGGTTCGGGTAAGTGGGCGACCTCTTTTGAAGTTGGAAGCCATTGTGATTTTCATGATTTTTGCTAACTGATTCAAGCATGTGCAGGTATATTCCTGCCGAGCTCCCGCAACGACCTAAATCTCTTCACACCGCCGAGCGGTGCAAGGCTCTGAGCTCGTCAAGGGATCTTCCGGAGGGGTCAGCTCGCCGGATATTTACTGAGGCCCCCAAGTACCTCTCCGCCTCGGAGCTCGCCATGATCGAGAGGTAAAAGCCCGCCGACAAGGCGAGGTTGGCGATGCACTATGCCTGTGCAGCGATGGCGGCTGCCCAGCTCATCACCGATGAGATCATCGCCGCGGACAGAGCTCAGCACGACACGAAGAGGACGCTCACCAAGGTGGGTGACGAGCGGAAGAAGGCTCTTGAAGAGCTCGCGAGGGCGGAGACCAAGGCGAAGGCCTCACTGGAGGCGGAGCGGCTCGCCGTAAAAAAAGCTGAGAAACTCCAAGCTGACCTCCGTCAGCAACAGACGAACTCGAGAAAGCTCGCCGGACACTTGCTACCCGGGATGAGGAGCTCGCCCTGACCTGGGTTGAGGTAGGGCTCCTTCGGGATCAGAGCCGGGTGAATTCAGAGGAGTGTCAAAAGCTGCGGGAAGAGGTCGCTGCCAAGGCCCTAGAGATCGCCGAGCTTAAGGGCCGTTCCGATGTCGCCATCACACCTGAGGCATTGGAGCTCGTCGAGGTGGTCGCCACTGACAAGGGCTTCGTGCTATGCTTTGCTGAAGTTATCCGCTCCTTCCAATGGGCGCGGATCAATAATGACAGTGAGTGGGAAGCCCTTGTCAGCGAGTTCGAAGACTGCTTGGAGAAGTCCACGATTCCCCCCGGTACGGAGCTAAACATCGGGGACCTTGCGGGCTATGAGATCAATCTTGATGCTGCTAGTAAAAAATTTAACATTATCCAGACGAAGCAGGTCTTGACTGCCGACCTTGCCCAGGAGGTTGGGGATGCCGAGGGGGATGCTGGAGGCGAGGTCCCGCTGACGATGGAGCAAATGCAGGAGGTCTGCGGGGACGCGATGATCAACGTAAGTGAGCTCTACACCAGTGGACTTTCTGGGAACATCACCTCGGATGTCGAGCTTGCCCTTCCCATTAGCCAGGTCGCCGACCCCGAGGCTTAGGCTGGCTTTTCTATTGCTTTCGTAGTTCAGTTTTTAATTTTCCGAGTTATGATAGGTCGCCGGGTTGTGGAGCTCGCCCAGAAGGAGCTCCATTTTTGTAGCTCTTGATTTTTATTTTAAGTAGATCTAGCTCGCCGGGCACGTGCAGCTCGCCCAAAAGGAGCTTTTTGCAGTTCAAAGATGGCCAGCTGGTCGGCCTTTGTGGCCAGCACTGCTACTCACACTTAGGATTTTTTCAAGTATATTTTTTACTTGAAAATTTCTTAAGTATCTTTTGAATATAAGTCGAGCATTTTTTGTCCAACTATTTTCATTTACGTCTTTACGCTTTTATGTTATAATTTTTTGAAATAGTTCGTTCTTGTTTTTTTTCCTGGTACATAATTGTTCGTCTTATTCTACTTTGAGAAGCGAATCGTTCATTTTACATCACTTTCGACTACAAATTGTACCTCTATTTTTAGAGTGCGTATTCTTCGTCTTACACCACTTAGGGCCGCGAATTGCTCGTCTTAGACCACTTAGGGCCGCGAACTGCATTTCGATTGATTCACGTTGGGCCATTGGGTTTCATGAACCTTGTCTTAGACATTTTTTGTCTTTTTTGCGAATTTTTCTAACTTATGGCAGTAGGTGCTTAGCAACCCTTTACGAAGGGTACCTTCGCGGCCTTGGGCACTTTGGCCTTTGCCTTCGAGCTATTTAATTACAACGCTTGGGACCTTGGTCCTTGCGCATTGCAGATTTTTGAGCATGTGGGCGAGCTGGGTTTGGCGAGCTCCCTGGAGCAGTGGGCGACCTGGTGCAGCTCGCCTGGTTGGAGAGCTGCACATGTCCAAACACTTGGGAATTTTTCTGACTTTTTATAGCAGCGTAATTTACATCGGTTGCCATCGACATTTCTGATGCAAACTTTTGACTAGTCTATTACAGGATTCTAGTCTATTGGTAGAACTTTTTTAGATGTGCCGCGCTCCACGTGTATGACGAAGCTTTGCCTTCCGCGTATTCTAGGTCATAGGTACCGTTTGGCCAGGCTGTGGTGATCCGGAACGGTCCTTCCCAGTTTGAACCGAATACACCTGGTGGGGCCATCAATTTCTTTTTTAACACCAGGTCTCCGACCTTGAATTTTCAGTTTCGGACCTGAGAGTTGTAATACTTTTCTGCTCTACGCTTGTAGGTGGCGTTCTTCATTTCTGACGAAGCTCTGGTCTCTTCGATCAGATCCTTCTTTACTGCCAGGGCTTCGTCATTCTTTTCTTCATCATACCCCACCACTTTCCAAGTCTTGTTCTGGATTTCAACAGGGACTACGGCTTCAGTCCCGAAGGCTAGGGCAAACGGGGTCTCCCCGGTGCTGGCCCTATAGGAAGTTCTATAAGACCATAGGACCTCCGGGAGTTCGTCTGCCCAGCTCCCTTTCTTTTCCTCAAGGCGGAGCTTCAATATGTGTTTCAGAATCTTATTCACCGCCTCGACCTGGCCGTTCGACTGGGGATGGTACGGAGTTGAGTAGTGCTTCTTGATGTTCAATGAATTGCAAAAATCTCTCAACTTTTGTCCGTCGAACTGCCTTCCATTATCAGTGATGATCGACTGCGGGAGCCCGAATCTGCAGATCAGGTTTTTCCATATGAAGCCGATCATCCTTTCCTGGGTTATAGTTGTGAGAGCTTCGGCCTCAGCCCACTTAGTGTAGTAGTCTGCTGCTACAACAACAAACTTTACACCGCCTCTGCCAGGTGGAAATGGGTCGATCAAGTCGATTCCCCATTTCGAGAAAGGCCATGGGCTGAAAACTAATTTCAGTTGGTTAGCTGGGGAGTGGATGTTAGGCGCAAAAAGTTGGCACTTTCGGCACCTTCGAGCGAAGCTGATGGCGTCTTTCTGAAGAGTGGGCCAGTAGTAGCCCTGCCTGATCGTCTTGTATGCCAATGCTTGCCCCCCAGCGTGACTCCCACAAACCCCTTCATGGATTTCTTCTAACACTTCGGACCCCTGCTTCCTAGTTAGGCATTTGAGTAGGGGTAGAGAGAATCCACGCTTGTAAAATTGGCCATCCAGCAGTGTATACCTGGCAGCTTGCTTTACTAGTCGGCTAGCTTCCCAGGTGTCCACGGGGGTTGTTCCGTCTGTTAAGTATTTTTGGATTGGAGTGCACCAATCTTCACCATCTTCACTGTCCTCCTGCCCCCCACTCGAGGTTTGGTTTATTTTGTAGTCGAACGTCGAGGGGTTTTTTAGTGTGGTGATCACAACCTCTATGAATTCGGCTTCGCCGTTGCTAGTAGCTAGCCGGGCTAAGGCATCTGCTTGTGTGTTTTCTAGCCGCGGTTTGATTGATGTAGACCTGTGTGAACATCGAGATCAAGTGTGCGACTATCTTTTGGTAGGTCATCATCTGCTGGTCTTTTGCCTCATATTCCCCCCGAACTTGGGATATTATTAGCTGGGAATCTCCGAAAACTTGAAGATTGGTTGCCCCCACAGCTAATGATAACCTAAGTCCCGCTATAAGTGCTTCATATTCTGCCTCGTTGTTGGTTGCTCGAAAGTCGAACCGGATTGCGGAGGTGAAGACTTGTCTGTCTGGGCTGATCAGGACCACGTCGGTGCCTACTGCTACGCTGGTTGATGATCCATCCACGTAGAGGTGCCACGGAGCTATACGCCCCCTCGTTGGATCTTGTGGGAAAGTTAGCTCGACGATAAAGTCGGCAAGTGCTTGTCCCTTGATCGCTGTTTGGGGTGCGTAGGTTATACCGTATTGATTGATCTCTAGTGACCATTTCAACAGGCGTCCGGCGGTGTCTGGGCGCTGTAGTATCTGACGTAGTGGGAACGTTGTCAGCACCTCTACTGGGTGGTCAAAGAAGTAGGGCCTTAATTTTCTAACACTCATCACTAGTGCATAAGCCAGCTTCTCTGTTGGGGAGTACCGCAACTCAGCTTCGTGTAAGACTTGGCTCACGTAGTACACTGGTAGGTGTGTTTTCGCCTCTTCTCGGACCAGGACGGAGCTGATGGCCAACTCCGACGCGGCCAGGTATAAATACAGCTTCTCCCCAGGTATCGGCTTTGACAGGACCTGCGTATCTGCCAGGTATGTTTTGATGTCTTCGAAGGCTCGTTGGCATTCACTTGTCCACACGAAGTGATTTTTGAGATGGAGCTTGTTGGCTTTGGCCGCCTCTCTGTACCTCCGTGTGTTTGCCTTAATTGCCTCGAAGAATGGACGATTTCGGTCACCGGACCTGGAGATGAATCTGTTCAGGGGCGCCATGCACCCGGTCAGCCTTTGAATTTTTTGGACGGAGTCGGGTATACCCATCTCGATTATGTACTGGACTTATGTCGGGTTGACTTCAATTCCACGTTGGCTAACTAGATGCCCCAGGAACTTTCCGGAGTGCACGCCGAAGCTGGTCTCTTTGGGGTTTAACTTCATGTTGTAGTGGCGCAGTATGTCGAAAGTCTGTTTTAGGTGATCCAGATGGTCCCCCTTCTTCAGACTCTTGACAACTATGTCATCTACGTACACCTCCATGGACTCACCAATGTGTTGGTCAAACATTTTGTTCACCAATCTTTGGTAGGTGGCTCCGACGTTGATGAGTCCGAACGGCATCCTTTCCCAGCAATACATGTTCTTGTTGGTGTAGAACGCCGTATGTTCCTGGTCATCTGGGTGTAGAGCTATCTGGTGATAGCCCGCGAAAGCGTCCATGAATGTCATCATCTCATGGCCTGCGGTGCTATCCACCAGCTGGTCGATGTGAGGTAGCGGGAAGTTGTCCTTCGGACATGCTTTGTTCAGGTCCGTGAAGTCGATGCAGAGCCTCCACGTCCCATTGTGCTTCTTCACCAGGACGGGGTTCGCGACCCACTGCGGACACAAAGCTTCTTTGATGAGCTTGTTGTCTAACAACTTCTCCACCTCAACAGTTAGAGCTGCGTATTTGTCTGGTCCATATTTTCTTCACTTTTGGCGTACGGGTCTCCTCGTCGGGTCTATGTTAAGTCGGTGGCAAGCATGTTCCAATGGGATCCCCGTCATATCTTCGTGGGACCAGGCAAACACGTCCAAGTTGGTCATTAAGAACAGCTCCATCCTCAACCGGTACGGTTCAGGTAACTCAGAACCGATGAAAAGTTCCAAGTCCCTTTCCGGGTCCACCGGGAGTGCCATCAATTCCTCCATGGGGGTGGCTTTTCTCTTTTGATATTTCCACCTCGGGTCGCTGATGAACTCGTCCCACTCCTCTTGTGACATCTGCGCAGGCTCGTGACCTATGCGCGGTTTGAGGTCATCGGGTTGGCTTTCAGCTTGGGTGGGCTCATCAGCTGTGCACACCTCCGGTGGTTTGTCAACTTGGGATGGTGCGGTGACTTGGGGAGCTGGGTCAACGTCCATTGGTGTTGGCTCTTGACCTCCCGCAGGTCCCCCATCTTGGGCTTCATCAACCACCTCCATGGGAGCAGGTTGCTGCTCCGCGCAGGTCTCAACACTTGGGTTTCTTCCAAGTTCTCCATTGGTGTCGGTTGTGTGTCTTGCACAGGTCCAGTGCCTTGGTTGATTTATGACAAATCGCCTACCTCCATCATCTCAGTTTCGACTGAGATGACGTCTAGGATGTTTGGCTTGTCTGCAGGAATCTGTACGTCCTCTTCGAGGATGTGGACCTGTGTAACAGACTTCTTGACCCGACCGTCTTTGATTTGGAGTAAACACTCTCGAGCCTTTTTCTGGTCACCTTTTATAGTTCCGGTACCTTTTGGAGTTGGGAATTTTAAACAGTAGTAGTAGGTCGAACACGCCACTTTGAATTCATTAATAAACAGGCGAACGAGGAACCCGTTGTAGAAGGACTGCTGGTCGACAACTAGGAAATCTATGAGCCTAGTCAGCCTCCTTTCGGGATCCTCAGCCGATACAAGCTGGACGCTCAACCTGACACTACCTAGGGGGACGGTTACAGCTTCTCCGAACCCCACTATCCTAGCATTGCTAGGTTCCAGATACGACTCAAAATCACCTAAGGCATCTAAGGTGGATTTGAAGAGAATGTTGGTGAATGCACCAGTGTCCACAAGTAGCCTGTGAACTCGGACGTTCATGATGTTGGCGGTTATCACCAACGAGTCATTGTGGGGCATCAGTACCCCCTCCAGGTCCGCTGAGGAAAATGTCAGCTCATCAGTAAGCTGTGAGACGGACCTGAAGCCGGAGCTGCCTTCCTGGACTTGGTTTATGGCCCGGATTTTGGCCTTCCTTTTTCTCCTGGATATGGAGGATCCCCCGTCCTAGAGACCTCCGGCGCTCCGATCTCCCCCTCGAGAACTAAAAGTTCCCGGGTGGGTTCCATGTTTTGCTGAGGCTGGGGAGGTGCCCTCCGTCTGTTCTGGGGACCAGGTTGGTCCGCTTCCTCGTCCTCATCATCAGAGGTAGCCCTCCTCTCGAACCTTGGCCTCTTAGCTGGGGCCTTCTTCACGAACTCTGCCAGCTTACCATCCTCGTAGAATTTCCAGAGCTGTCTGAGGAGGTCTCAGCACTCGCTGGTGAAGTGGCCGATGGCTTGGTGGTAGGCGCAGAATTTATTAGGGTTGAGCTTCGTGCGGTCCTGGCGGATCCGCCTCGGCTCCTCCAGCATGGCCTTGCCTTTGACGGCGGTGAAGACGTGGTCAACGGAGACGGTGAGGACCTGGTTGAGCTTTTCTTTGAGCTCGTCTCCCTCGCCAAAGGCCTTTAAGTTCCGGGAAGCTTTGTAGGTGCCCCCGGACTTCTTCCCATAGGGTTTCCTCTCTTCGTGGGCACCAACTTCTTTGAGCAGTGCTTCCTGCATGGCCGCGAACACCCCCGCCTTATGACAGAATTCAGTGTAAGTGTTGGGACATGCGAGGTGCATCTCCTTCCAGAGGTCGGTGCCCCTCCTGAGTCTGGCCATCGCTGCGACGACCTTGGTGTCCTCGCTCACCGGCTCACCCTCTAGCAGGATTTTGTCGAACCTTTCCAGGTACTGCTGGTCGGTCTCATTCTCGCCTTGATGAATGTTGGCGAGTCGGTGCTTCTGGGTAAGGTAGGATCCGAACCCAGAGAAGTGGGCCAGGAACTCCCGCGAGAGTTGGTCAAATAAGCAGATTGACCCCGGGGCGAGTGAAGAGAACCAGCGGTGAGCTCAGTCCCCTAGGGTCAGCGGGAAGTTCTGGCACTGGGTGGAGTCGGTGGCGCCAACCGAAATCATGAAGTCCGCGTACTTGGCCAGGTGGACTTTCGGGTCAGATTTGCCCTCGTACGCGGACATCACCGGGAACTGAATTTTCTTCTGGACCGGTGCGCGGAGGATGGCAGGTGCCAATGGAGATGCGGGGAGAGTCGTGGCATCGGGTCCGCCAGATTTGGCTGCTACTTGTGCTTGTAGTATTTCGATGACCTTTTTCAGTGAGGCCAGCTGGTCATCACGGGTCACCTCCGGTGGAGGTTGCTCAAAGGTCGTGCGTCTCGCGGACGCACGTCCCCGATGTGCCTCACTCTGGGGTGACCTCTCAGTGGCAGGCTGGAATTGACGTCCGCCACGGGGGCCTAGCCGGTCAGTGGCGGGCCTCCTCAACCTTTCGTGGGCGGATCTGCGCGGTTGCTGATCGGAGTCTCCGTGAGATGCAGCTGGGGCCACCGTACGCTCATTCTCCTCGTATCTCAGGCCCAGGAGACCTTGGAGGACTTCTCTCCTCTGTGATTGGTGGGTGCCAGATGCCCCGGTATAGGTCGACTCCCTTCCGGTGTAAGGAGCGGGATCCTTCTCCACCATCCTGGCCTTACCGGCCCTCTCCCTACGCAGGCGAGCTTGTGCCGAGCTCACCTCCTGCTCAGTGGGGAGGGCGTTGTAATCCCCCTGGTTTGGGTGCCCTGGGTGGGCCTGGTTTGCTCCCGAGCCTCGGTAGCTGGAGCTCGCCTGGGTACCAGGGCGAGCTCGTCCTGCTGCCTCTGCTGCAACCTTTGTAAGGTCGCGATGGTTCGTTGGAGCTCGTCGAGGTTACTGGCCAGGTCCCTCAGGGCGGGGGCCAAGTCTTTTTGGGTCACCACAACTCGCGGAGGTCGCGGAGCTGCGGTGCTCTTCTGGGGAGGTGGTTGTGAGGTCTCCACCACCTGGCGTGAGGTCTCCGCCTCGGCCTGGTTTTGGTCACCTCCTTTGGACCTTCCGGCAGCTGCGGAGGTCTGTCCTTTGGCGGCTCGAGTGTTAGCCATTTTTTGATTTCGGAGGGGGTAACTTGCTGAAGGTCGCCGAGGTGGAGGGAGGTCGACGGAGTGGTGGAGGTCGCCGGAGTGGTGGTCGTCCAGCTTAGGTGGAGCTGTGTAAGTTTTCGTTTAACCTCGCGTGTGACGAATTATCCGAAATTCGGTTTATTCGTGTACACGCGCGCGTTTGAAAACTTTTTTCCGGACATAATTTGTGAATCCAAAATCTGGATTTTTATCCGGAAATCTGGGTTCTTGTTCGAAGGAATGAATATGTGTATGTGTATCTTCAAGTGTTCTTGAGTCTTATCAAGAACACCTCCAAATCTTCAAATCTTCAAGCAAACCCTAATTTTTTGTTCTTAAAATTTTTTAATTTTTCAGACTCGTGACCCTCCTTCTAGCGCCAAATTGTTGATAGAATTTCTTAATCGGTTTTCGTTTATGTGGCTTCACAACGAATTAATTCTACCAAACAATAATCTTATGATTTTATGTTCTTGGGGAGGGAGAGAGTA
>JAPKLY010002664.1:0-11541 GCA_026898435.1 Prunella vulgaris | reverse complement strand
GGGGTCCTATAGACTATCATGCGAGCTCATAGGCGAACTCGGAGATGAGCACTCGGGCGAGCTCAGAGATGAGCACCCGGGCGAGCTCAGAGGTGAACACTCAGGTGAGCTCCGACGCCTTGATGCCCGGAGGTGTGCTTGGCACTCTGGCGAGCTCGCGGGCGTCCTCCCAGGTGATATCTTGATTCTCTGATTTGCCTCGAGTAGCTCGCCCATCAACAATTGCCCCCCAGCTCGCCTTCATCATGACTCATGGCATGTGTGGGCGGGCTGACATGCGAACTCTCGGGCGAGCTCCTGCAAGGCGGTCTCTCGAGCCGACGTGGGTGGAGTTCGAGGCGTCGCACATGTCCCCATAAGTGTCGTTTCCCACGCCCCTAATAATAACTTTTCAAATTCTTTGCAAAAAGGTCCCTGGTCTTTCAGGAATTTCGAGCTCGCGCCCAACGTCTATAAATAGGCGAAATCGAGAAAATTTCTCACTTTGCTTCTTCACTTCTCAGAGCGCATTTCTGGCGATCGTTTCTCTGCTTCAGACGCGTCTCCGAACATCTCCCAAGGTAGAAATCCAGATTTTTCTTCTTTCTTGTTTCAAATTCTTTTCGTTGAAAACCAAAACTTTCCGGACGCCTACATCATGTCTGAGAATTCTTCGAGTCACACCCTTCCGAATCGTGATTTGGGCAAAGAACTAATGACCGATGACTGCCCAAACCCCCAAGCGGCACCTGTGATTATCTCCTCGGGCTCCGGGCCGAGCTCTGAAACTTTCCCGGACAGTGGCGAGCTCCTAGGGTCAGTTCGTTCTGACTCCGGCGAGCGAGCTACTAGTTCCGGCGAGCAATCCCCACTCCGCGAGCTCTGGGACTACTCTGAGTGAGCTCTCGGGGGAGCTGCGGCCCCGGTCGAAGAAGAGGTCGTCTAGACCGATACCCGGGAGGAGGTCGCCGAGGTTGGGCCGACGACATTGCTGGCGAGCTAGCCCGTGAAGTCGACGAAGAGGTCGACGAGGATATGGGGACGGAGGTCACCTATGAATACCTTTGTTTCATCGACTTTCCCTTTCCCAAGCTTCCGGAACATCAAATCCCCACCGAGGTCGTGAATGAGTTCGATTGGAACGAATATGTGAGGGCCTATGGGGCGAGCTTCCCCTACCCCGGCGAGCTCCGATCCGAAAGGCCGCTGGCTAATCCGACCTCAAGGCAAACGGGGTGGAGAGCATCGTCATCGAGTTTGCCCTCCCTGATATTCGGAGGCGGTTCTGTATTCCGCTGGACATATTCATGTATGCCGCTGAGGAGAAGGAGCGAGCCGACCTCCCCCCCGCCGGGCTCACAACTATCAACTATCACACCCTGAAGGCTGGGATCACCTTGCCCCTCCACCCCATCATTGGGCAGTTCCTGGCGGACACGGGCCTCGCCATCACACAGCTTACTCCGAACGCATGGAGCAACCTGTTGGCATCTCTGACCATTTTCGGTCTCGAGGGCTATGAAAATCAGCTGAGCACGGCGGAGATCAGCGAGCTCTTCAATGTGATCCGACAAGTGAGGGAGGGGAAAGGATATTACTCTTTCCAAGCTCGCCCGGGGGGCAAATTCTTAGGCGACCTCCCCAATAAAATCCGGGACTGGAAGGAGCAGTTCTTCTTTATTGGGGGAGATTGGTGAGCTTCTAACGGTCGTGGAGGGCGCATCCCTACTCCCGAGACTTACGGGGAGGCGAGCTGTAGGTGGCGTACCTTAGTGTGTGTGCGTCGGATTAGATTGCTGATCTAATCTATCTTTTTGCAGGTTTGAAGCGCCACAAGTCGAGCCGTGGGAAGCCGGAGGTTTCAATTGGCTTCGAGTTCGTGCGGACAGTGTGTTGTTTGCGAGAAAAGAACGATCATGAGATCGAACATTTGTGCCAACATCACTGCCGCAGGCTCGCCGGCCTCATCACCTCTCCACACCACCTCGCTGCTCAAGGTTTTAAACTTTTCCATTATGAAGTCCCTACAGCTCGCTGCCTCATACGTCGAGGTCGCCAGATTTACTTGATCATTTATCATGCAGGTGTAGGTCCCGCTGCCAAGCTTCCGCCCGTTGAAATTCCCGAAGCCTACCACTTCCTAGCCCGGCAGCTGAGGATGGGTAAACCTCGTCCGGGGAGGGAAGATATCCCCTTGGGAGCAGTCTTGAACGCCACGAAGAAGTTGGAGCTCGCCAAAGCCGCTGATAAGGCTGGGGGCTCTGGCACTCAGAGGACCTCGGCGCCTCCCCAAACAAAGGAGAAGGTCGCCAGCGCCAAGAAAGGGGTGGGCCGAGGTTCGGACCTTGAACGGGGCACCCAACCCCCTCTACTCCACCAGGCGAGGCGAGCTCTCCACCGAGTGGATGGCTCGCGGGTAAGTGAAGAAGAAGCTCGCCCCGCCAAGCGAGTTAGGGCTGAGGGCGGCTCCATCGAGCATAGCGGGCGAGGCGGCTCCGGATCGACACAAGTAGGGTCAGGGCGAGCTCTCGCTACTCAACCTTCTCAAGCGCCTCCAACTCCTCAGAGTGCGCCCTCGCCGTCTCCCTACGGGGTCCCTATTCGGGATGATACCCTTCTCGGGCTCAACCCTGATAGGTTCGGGTAAGTGGGCGACCTCTTTTGAAGTTGGAAGCCATTGTGATTTTCATGATTTTTGCTAACTGATTCAAGCATGTGCAGGTATATTCCTGCCGAGCTCCCGCAACGACCTAAATCTCTTCACACCGCCGAGCGGTGCAAGGCTCTGAGCTCGTCAAGGGATCTTCCGGAGGGGTCAGCTCGCCGGATATTTACTGAGGCCCCCAAGTACCTCTCCGCCTCGGAGCTCGCCATGATCGAGAGGTAAAAGCCCGCCGACAAGGCGAGGTTGGCGATGCACTATGCCTGTGCAGCGATGGCGGCTGCCCAGCTCATCACCGATGAGATCATCGCCGCGGACAGAGCTCAGCACGACACGAAGAGGACGCTCACCAAGGTGGGTGACGAGCGGAAGAAGGCTCTTGAAGAGCTCGCGAGGGCGGAGACCAAGGCGAAGGCCTCACTGGAGGCGGAGCGGCTCGCCGTAAAAAAAGCTGAGAAACTCCAAGCTGACCTCCGTCAGCAACAGACGAACTCGAGAAAGCTCGCCGGACACTTGCTACCCGGGATGAGGAGCTCGCCCTGACCTGGGTTGAGGTAGGGCTCCTTCGGGATCAGAGCCGGGTGAATTCAGAGGAGTGTCAAAAGCTGCGGGAAGAGGTCGCTGCCAAGGCCCTAGAGATCGCCGAGCTTAAGGGCCGTTCCGATGTCGCCATCACACCTGAGGCATTGGAGCTCGTCGAGGTGGTCGCCACTGACAAGGGCTTCGTGCTATGCTTTGCTGAAGTTATCCGCTCCTTCCAATGGGCGCGGATCAATAATGACAGTGAGTGGGAAGCCCTTGTCAGCGAGTTCGAAGACTGCTTGGAGAAGTCCACGATTCCCCCCGGTACGGAGCTAAACATCGGGGACCTTGCGGGCTATGAGATCAATCTTGATGCTGCTAGTAAAAAATTTAACATTATCCAGACGAAGCAGGTCTTGACTGCCGACCTTGCCCAGGAGGTTGGGGATGCCGAGGGGGATGCTGGAGGCGAGGTCCCGCTGACGATGGAGCAAATGCAGGAGGTCTGCGGGGACGCGATGATCAACGTAAGTGAGCTCTACACCAGTGGACTTTCTGGGAACATCACCTCGGATGTCGAGCTTGCCCTTCCCATTAGCCAGGTCGCCGACCCCGAGGCTTAGGCTGGCTTTTCTATTGCTTTCGTAGTTCAGTTTTTAATTTTCCGAGTTATGATAGGTCGCCGGGTTGTGGAGCTCGCCCAGAAGGAGCTCCATTTTTGTAGCTCTTGATTTTTATTTTAAGTAGATCTAGCTCGCCGGGCACGTGCAGCTCGCCCAAAAGGAGCTTTTTGCAGTTCAAAGATGGCCAGCTGGTCGGCCTTTGTGGCCAGCACTGCTACTCACACTTAGGATTTTTTCAAGTATATTTTTTACTTGAAAATTTCTTAAGTATCTTTTGAATATAAGTCGAGCATTTTTTGTCCAACTATTTTCATTTACGTCTTTACGCTTTTATGTTATAATTTTTTGAAATAGTTCGTTCTTGTTTTTTTTCCTGGTACATAATTGTTCGTCTTATTCTACTTTGAGAAGCGAATCGTTCATTTTACATCACTTTCGACTACAAATTGTACCTCTATTTTTAGAGTGCGTATTCTTCGTCTTACACCACTTAGGGCCGCGAATTGCTCGTCTTAGACCACTTAGGGCCGCGAACTGCATTTCGATTGATTCACGTTGGGCCATTGGGTTTCATGAACCTTGTCTTAGACATTTTTTGTCTTTTTTGCGAATTTTTCTAACTTATGGCAGTAGGTGCTTAGCAACCCTTTACGAAGGGTACCTTCGCGGCCTTGGGCACTTTGGCCTTTGCCTTCGAGCTATTTAATTACAACGCTTGGGACCTTGGTCCTTGCGCATTGCAGATTTTTGAGCATGTGGGCGAGCTGGGTTTGGCGAGCTCCCTGGAGCAGTGGGCGACCTGGTGCAGCTCGCCTGGTTGGAGAGCTGCACATGTCCAAACACTTGGGAATTTTTCTGACTTTTTATAGCAGCGTAATTTACATCGGTTGCCATCGACATTTCTGATGCAAACTTTTGACTAGTCTATTACAGGATTCTAGTCTATTGGTAGAACTTTTTTAGATGTGCCGCGCTCCACGTGTATGACGAAGCTTTGCCTTCCGCGTATTCTAGGTCATAGGTACCGTTTGGCCAGGCTGTGGTGATCCGGAACGGTCCTTCCCAGTTTGAACCGAATACACCTGGTGGGGCCATCAATTTCTTTTTTAACACCAGGTCTCCGACCTTGAATTTTCAGTTTCGGACCTGAGAGTTGTAATACTTTTCTGCTCTACGCTTGTAGGTGGCGTTCTTCATTTCTGACGAAGCTCTGGTCTCTTCGATCAGATCCTTCTTTACTGCCAGGGCTTCGTCATTCTTTTCTTCATCATACCCCACCACTTTCCAAGTCTTGTTCTGGATTTCAACAGGGACTACGGCTTCAGTCCCGAAGGCTAGGGCAAACGGGGTCTCCCCGGTGCTGGCCCTATAGGAAGTTCTATAAGACCATAGGACCTCCGGGAGTTCGTCTGCCCAGCTCCCTTTCTTTTCCTCAAGGCGGAGCTTCAATATGTGTTTCAGAATCTTATTCACCGCCTCGACCTGGCCGTTCGACTGGGGATGGTACGGAGTTGAGTAGTGCTTCTTGATGTTCAATGAATTGCAAAAATCTCTCAACTTTTGTCCGTCGAACTGCCTTCCATTATCAGTGATGATCGACTGCGGGAGCCCGAATCTGCAGATCAGGTTTTTCCATATGAAGCCGATCATCCTTTCCTGGGTTATAGTTGTGAGAGCTTCGGCCTCAGCCCACTTAGTGTAGTAGTCTGCTGCTACAACAACAAACTTTACACCGCCTCTGCCAGGTGGAAATGGGTCGATCAAGTCGATTCCCCATTTCGAGAAAGGCCATGGGCTGAAAACTAATTTCAGTTGGTTAGCTGGGGAGTGGATGTTAGGCGCAAAAAGTTGGCACTTTCGGCACCTTCGAGCGAAGCTGATGGCGTCTTTCTGAAGAGTGGGCCAGTAGTAGCCCTGCCTGATCGTCTTGTATGCCAATGCTTGCCCCCCAGCGTGACTCCCACAAACCCCTTCATGGATTTCTTCTAACACTTCGGACCCCTGCTTCCTAGTTAGGCATTTGAGTAGGGGTAGAGAGAATCCACGCTTGTAAAATTGGCCATCCAGCAGTGTATACCTGGCAGCTTGCTTTACTAGTCGGCTAGCTTCCCAGGTGTCCACGGGGGTTGTTCCGTCTGTTAAGTATTTTTGGATTGGAGTGCACCAATCTTCACCATCTTCACTGTCCTCCTGCCCCCCACTCGAGGTTTGGTTTATTTTGTAGTCGAACGTCGAGGGGTTTTTTAGTGTGGTGATCACAACCTCTATGAATTCGGCTTCGCCGTTGCTAGTAGCTAGCCGGGCTAAGGCATCTGCTTGTGTGTTTTCTAGCCGCGGTTTGATTGATGTAGACCTGTGTGAACATCGAGATCAAGTGTGCGACTATCTTTTGGTAGGTCATCATCTGCTGGTCTTTTGCCTCATATTCCCCCCGAACTTGGGATATTATTAGCTGGGAATCTCCGAAAACTTGAAGATTGGTTGCCCCCACAGCTAATGATAACCTAAGTCCCGCTATAAGTGCTTCATATTCTGCCTCGTTGTTGGTTGCTCGAAAGTCGAACCGGATTGCGGAGGTGAAGACTTGTCTGTCTGGGCTGATCAGGACCACGTCGGTGCCTACTGCTACGCTGGTTGATGATCCATCCACGTAGAGGTGCCACGGAGCTATACGCCCCCTCGTTGGATCTTGTGGGAAAGTTAGCTCGACGATAAAGTCGGCAAGTGCTTGTCCCTTGATCGCTGTTTGGGGTGCGTAGGTTATACCGTATTGATTGATCTCTAGTGACCATTTCAACAGGCGTCCGGCGGTGTCTGGGCGCTGTAGTATCTGACGTAGTGGGAACGTTGTCAGCACCTCTACTGGGTGGTCAAAGAAGTAGGGCCTTAATTTTCTAACACTCATCACTAGTGCATAAGCCAGCTTCTCTGTTGGGGAGTACCGCAACTCAGCTTCGTGTAAGACTTGGCTCACGTAGTACACTGGTAGGTGTGTTTTCGCCTCTTCTCGGACCAGGACGGAGCTGATGGCCAACTCCGACGCGGCCAGGTATAAATACAGCTTCTCCCCAGGTATCGGCTTTGACAGGACCTGCGTATCTGCCAGGTATGTTTTGATGTCTTCGAAGGCTCGTTGGCATTCACTTGTCCACACGAAGTGATTTTTGAGATGGAGCTTGTTGGCTTTGGCCGCCTCTCTGTACCTCCGTGTGTTTGCCTTAATTGCCTCGAAGAATGGACGATTTCGGTCACCGGACCTGGAGATGAATCTGTTCAGGGGCGCCATGCACCCGGTCAGCCTTTGAATTTTTTGGACGGAGTCGGGTATACCCATCTCGATTATGTACTGGACTTATGTCGGGTTGACTTCAATTCCACGTTGGCTAACTAGATGCCCCAGGAACTTTCCGGAGTGCACGCCGAAGCTGGTCTCTTTGGGGTTTAACTTCATGTTGTAGTGGCGCAGTATGTCGAAAGTCTGTTTTAGGTGATCCAGATGGTCCCCCTTCTTCAGACTCTTGACAACTATGTCATCTACGTACACCTCCATGGACTCACCAATGTGTTGGTCAAACATTTTGTTCACCAATCTTTGGTAGGTGGCTCCGACGTTGATGAGTCCGAACGGCATCCTTTCCCAGCAATACATGTTCTTGTTGGTGTAGAACGCCGTATGTTCCTGGTCATCTGGGTGTAGAGCTATCTGGTGATAGCCCGCGAAAGCGTCCATGAATGTCATCATCTCATGGCCTGCGGTGCTATCCACCAGCTGGTCGATGTGAGGTAGCGGGAAGTTGTCCTTCGGACATGCTTTGTTCAGGTCCGTGAAGTCGATGCAGAGCCTCCACGTCCCATTGTGCTTCTTCACCAGGACGGGGTTCGCGACCCACTGCGGACACAAAGCTTCTTTGATGAGCTTGTTGTCTAACAACTTCTCCACCTCAACAGTTAGAGCTGCGTATTTGTCTGGTCCATATTTTCTTCACTTTTGGCGTACGGGTCTCCTCGTCGGGTCTATGTTAAGTCGGTGGCAAGCATGTTCCAATGGGATCCCCGTCATATCTTCGTGGGACCAGGCAAACACGTCCAAGTTGGTCATTAAGAACAGCTCCATCCTCAACCGGTACGGTTCAGGTAACTCAGAACCGATGAAAAGTTCCAAGTCCCTTTCCGGGTCCACCGGGAGTGCCATCAATTCCTCCATGGGGGTGGCTTTTCTCTTTTGATATTTCCACCTCGGGTCGCTGATGAACTCGTCCCACTCCTCTTGTGACATCTGCGCAGGCTCGTGACCTATGCGCGGTTTGAGGTCATCGGGTTGGCTTTCAGCTTGGGTGGGCTCATCAGCTGTGCACACCTCCGGTGGTTTGTCAACTTGGGATGGTGCGGTGACTTGGGGAGCTGGGTCAACGTCCATTGGTGTTGGCTCTTGACCTCCCGCAGGTCCCCCATCTTGGGCTTCATCAACCACCTCCATGGGAGCAGGTTGCTGCTCCGCGCAGGTCTCAACACTTGGGTTTCTTCCAAGTTCTCCATTGGTGTCGGTTGTGTGTCTTGCACAGGTCCAGTGCCTTGGTTGATTTATGACAAATCGCCTACCTCCATCATCTCAGTTTCGACTGAGATGACGTCTAGGATGTTTGGCTTGTCTGCAGGAATCTGTACGTCCTCTTCGAGGATGTGGACCTGTGTAACAGACTTCTTGACCCGACCGTCTTTGATTTGGAGTAAACACTCTCGAGCCTTTTTCTGGTCACCTTTTATAGTTCCGGTACCTTTTGGAGTTGGGAATTTTAAACAGTAGTAGTAGGTCGAACACGCCACTTTGAATTCATTAATAAACAGGCGAACGAGGAACCCGTTGTAGAAGGACTGCTGGTCGACAACTAGGAAATCTATGAGCCTAGTCAGCCTCCTTTCGGGATCCTCAGCCGATACAAGCTGGACGCTCAACCTGACACTACCTAGGGGGACGGTTACAGCTTCTCCGAACCCCACTATCCTAGCATTGCTAGGTTCCAGATACGACTCAAAATCACCTAAGGCATCTAAGGTGGATTTGAAGAGAATGTTGGTGAATGCACCAGTGTCCACAAGTAGCCTGTGAACTCGGACGTTCATGATGTTGGCGGTTATCACCAACGAGTCATTGTGGGGCATCAGTACCCCCTCCAGGTCCGCTGAGGAAAATGTCAGCTCATCAGTAAGCTGTGAGACGGACCTGAAGCCGGAGCTGCCTTCCTGGACTTGGTTTATGGCCCGGATTTTGGCCTTCCTTTTTCTCCTGGATATGGAGGATCCCCCGTCCTAGAGACCTCCGGCGCTCCGATCTCCCCCTCGAGAACTAAAAGTTCCCGGGTGGGTTCCATGTTTTGCTGAGGCTGGGGAGGTGCCCTCCGTCTGTTCTGGGGACCAGGTTGGTCCGCTTCCTCGTCCTCATCATCAGAGGTAGCCCTCCTCTCGAACCTTGGCCTCTTAGCTGGGGCCTTCTTCACGAACTCTGCCAGCTTACCATCCTCGTAGAATTTCCAGAGCTGTCTGAGGAGGTCTCAGCACTCGCTGGTGAAGTGGCCGATGGCTTGGTGGTAGGCGCAGAATTTATTAGGGTTGAGCTTCGTGCGGTCCTGGCGGATCCGCCTCGGCTCCTCCAGCATGGCCTTGCCTTTGACGGCGGTGAAGACGTGGTCAACGGAGACGGTGAGGACCTGGTTGAGCTTTTCTTTGAGCTCGTCTCCCTCGCCAAAGGCCTTTAAGTTCCGGGAAGCTTTGTAGGTGCCCCCGGACTTCTTCCCATAGGGTTTCCTCTCTTCGTGGGCACCAACTTCTTTGAGCAGTGCTTCCTGCATGGCCGCGAACACCCCCGCCTTATGACAGAATTCAGTGTAAGTGTTGGGACATGCGAGGTGCATCTCCTTCCAGAGGTCGGTGCCCCTCCTGAGTCTGGCCATCGCTGCGACGACCTTGGTGTCCTCGCTCACCGGCTCACCCTCTAGCAGGATTTTGTCGAACCTTTCCAGGTACTGCTGGTCGGTCTCATTCTCGCCTTGATGAATGTTGGCGAGTCGGTGCTTCTGGGTAAGGTAGGATCCGAACCCAGAGAAGTGGGCCAGGAACTCCCGCGAGAGTTGGTCAAATAAGCAGATTGACCCCGGGGCGAGTGAAGAGAACCAGCGGTGAGCTCAGTCCCCTAGGGTCAGCGGGAAGTTCTGGCACTGGGTGGAGTCGGTGGCGCCAACCGAAATCATGAAGTCCGCGTACTTGGCCAGGTGGACTTTCGGGTCAGATTTGCCCTCGTACGCGGACATCACCGGGAACTGAATTTTCTTCTGGACCGGTGCGCGGAGGATGGCAGGTGCCAATGGAGATGCGGGGAGAGTCGTGGCATCGGGTCCGCCAGATTTGGCTGCTACTTGTGCTTGTAGTATTTCGATGACCTTTTTCAGTGAGGCCAGCTGGTCATCACGGGTCACCTCCGGTGGAGGTTGCTCAAAGGTCGTGCGTCTCGCGGACGCACGTCCCCGATGTGCCTCACTCTGGGGTGACCTCTCAGTGGCAGGCTGGAATTGACGTCCGCCACGGGGGCCTAGCCGGTCAGTGGCGGGCCTCCTCAACCTTTCGTGGGCGGATCTGCGCGGTTGCTGATCGGAGTCTCCGTGAGATGCAGCTGGGGCCACCGTACGCTCATTCTCCTCGTATCTCAGGCCCAGGAGACCTTGGAGGACTTCTCTCCTCTGTGATTGGTGGGTGCCAGATGCCCCGGTATAGGTCGACTCCCTTCCGGTGTAAGGAGCGGGATCCTTCTCCACCATCCTGGCCTTACCGGCCCTCTCCCTACGCAGGCGAGCTTGTGCCGAGCTCACCTCCTGCTCAGTGGGGAGGGCGTTGTAATCCCCCTGGTTTGGGTGCCCTGGGTGGGCCTGGTTTGCTCCCGAGCCTCGGTAGCTGGAGCTCGCCTGGGTACCAGGGCGAGCTCGTCCTGCTGCCTCTGCTGCAACCTTTGTAAGGTCGCGATGGTTCGTTGGAGCTCGTCGAGGTTACTGGCCAGGTCCCTCAGGGCGGGGGCCAAGTCTTTTTGGGTCACCACAACTCGCGGAGGTCGCGGAGCTGCGGTGCTCTTCTGGGGAGGTGGTTGTGAGGTCTCCACCACCTGGCGTGAGGTCTCCGCCTCGGCCTGGTTTTGGTCACCTCCTTTGGACCTTCCGGCAGCTGCGGAGGTCTGTCCTTTGGCGGCTCGAGTGTTAGCCATTTTTTGATTTCGGAGGGGGTAACTTGCTGAAGGTCGCCGAGGTGGAGGGAGGTCGACGGAGTGGTGGAGGTCGCCGGAGTGGTGGTCGTCCAGCTTAGGTGGAGCTGTGTAAGTTTTCGTTTAACCTCGCGTGTGACGAATTATCCGAAATTCGGTTTATTCGTGTACACGCGCGCGTTTGAAAACTTTTTTCCGGACATAATTTGTGAATCCAAAATCTGGATTTTTATCCGGAAATCTGGGTTCTTGTTCGAAGGAATGAATATGTGTATGTGTATCTTCAAGTGTTCTTGAGTCTTATCAAGAACACCTCCAAATCTTCAAATCTTCAAGCAAACCCTAATTTTTTGTTCTTAAAATTTTTTAATTTTTCAGACTCGTGACCCTCCTTCTAGCGCCAAATTGTTGATAGAATTTCTTAATCGGTTTTCGTTTATGTGGCTTCACAACGAATTAATTCTACCAAACAATAATCTTATGATTTTATGTTCTTGGGGAGGGAGAGAGTA